>JFZS01000125.1:0-67061 GCA_000709145.1 Balansia obtecta B249
GCTTTAGTATAGCTATATTTCTTTACTACTATAGCTACTTTATATACTATACTATATATATTATTTAAAACTATTATTAAAACTAAACTAATAAGTTAATTAAATACTTTTTATAAATAATTTAAGATTTATTTTTACTTTTTAATAACTATAAATATAGTTTAAGTTTATAATATTAAAGCTTTTTTATTTACTTAAAAGTAATAAATACTTTAAATAAGCTTTTTTTTTTCTTTATTTATAACTATTAGTATTACTTTTTTTATACTTATACTTTAGAAGTAATATACTATTAAAGTAAAATTAAAGAAAAAGTAATAAATTAATTAAGTCTTTTTTTTAGTATTTTTAGGCTGTTCCTGCGTTGCTACTTAAGTGTAAGCGAAAGCGCAAAAAGTCATTGAACTTGCGACAGCAGCATAGTTACTCAACTAGGGATTGCTAGTACTTTTATTATAGTGAGGTTCGTACCTAAATTAAAGTACTCCTTATCTTCCTTAGTTCTGATTGGTTTGGTTACGCACAGACCACGATTCGACATAGTAATAACCCATCAACACCAGCTACCATAAACTCCGTCCCAAAAGCCTCACAATGACCATCTTTCAACCGCGAACAAATAATTCATAACAGTAATAGCAGGCGTAAAGCAGCCGGCTGACAACACCAGCCTGTCTTGAGATTTAGACACCCTGCAGCTCCAAGTTTCGCTGTCAGTACTTAAATGTCATGATACAATTAGGCATAGGAGGAGACGTACCTCTCGCGGCCATGCTTCTGATTGGCTCAGACCGCTGCCCCTCTTGTCACTCTTGCAATTATTGTAACTTCTTGTATCTGCACCTCCGTAGACTTCTCGTCTCCATCAGCTGGCCCTTTCGCAGCACGAGCAAGCCTGGCTGCTTTCCGCTCCATTCTGGCCTCCAGCCTCTTCTGCTCTTCGCACAGCTGCCGGATGACCTTGCTCTTGGCACGGATGCGACCGCCGTATCTCCAAAACACAAAGGGGATCGGGATGATGGCCACCTCGAGCAATCCGAGCAAGGTGCCCGCCCATCGCGGCGTGAGGGCGACATACAGCTTGGGCCCAATCAAGGGGAGCGTGCCGCCGAAGACGCTGCGGATGACGGCGTTGCCTGCGAGAGCGCTGGCTGCGTAGATGCCGTATGCGCCAGCCAGGTAGTTGCAGCCGTAGATGAAGCTGATGGTGTTGCCGAAGCCGAAGGGGATGCCAAAGCCGATTGGCACTGCCCAGTGGATCGAGCGCGGGATGCAGGTCCATGAGAAGCCCAGCTGTCCGACCGCTGTCGAAACCGCACCTATGGCCATGATCGATGCCTGAGCTTCGGGGTAGGGCTTGCCCGTCGCTGGGTCCTTGGCCTGCGAGTTGATGATGCGTCGGAAGATGGGCTCTCCAAAGATGGCTGCCAGGGCTCCCATGCCGTTGCCGATAAAAGCTAGGCCCGAAATGCCTGGTCCCCAGCCTCGGTGCTGCGAAAAGACGATTGGATACGCTACGAAACAGAGATACAGAATGCCGTAGACGACGGAAACCCTGTTAAGGGTCTTGTCAGCGTCGTCTTTCATTTTCGCCTCCAGACACAGACACACAGAGAATCAGCTCCGCGGCGCTGCTTACCAGAAGTTCATGAACCATAAAATAGGCTCCGTGGCAAACAGAATGAACGGTCGACTCAGATTGACCTTGAGTTGGTGCAGGGTTGACACTTTTTGATCGTGCTGGCACCAATACCTGGCGTCACCCGTTTGCTTTCTCATCCGGGCAGCCTTGCGTCGCAGGATCTTGGACGCATACGTTTCCTTGACCGTCAGCATGAAGACAATGGCGAGGCCGGCCATCATCAGTACTATCCAACTCGCCCACCGCCATCCGAGATTCTGGAAGATGAAGCCACCGATGAGGGGACCAGTCACCGGTCCATTGAGAGGTCCGATACCGTATACGGACATGCTCCTGGCGAGATAATCGGGATCTGATACGTCAGACACAGTACCCGGAGCGGCGGCTATCATGACTGCTCCGAAGAATGCACTGCAAGGGAGGGGGGGGTTTGTCATCAGCCAGTCGTCCATCTCCTAAATCCTCATCACGAACGCGCCCACATGGAAGAGTGCGGGAAACTCACCCGATGAATCGAACAATAAAAATGGCTGTCAAGGACTGAGCGAGGCCACAGGGGACAATGAGAATTGCCCACAGGAAAAGGCACACAATGTAAACCTGTTGGCGACCGTACAGCTCACTCAGAGAGGCAAAGACCAAGCTGCCGGCCGCGAGGCCCAGCAGATATGTTGTCATACCCAGAGTCACAACGGTCGTCGAGGACCCAAACTCTTTGACGAGACCGGGCGTGGAGGAAGTATAACTGGTGCTGTACATGACAACAACCCAAGTGCCAAAAGAGACACAGAAGATACACCAGCATCTGTACCATAGTGGCCAGTTCAGGGGATGTTCCGGGTCATTTTTCTCAAAGTAGACCTCGAATTCAGGCGGTCGAAATACTGCTGTGCTTTCAATTTCTGCGCCAGATTGGGTGTAGGCGATGGGCTCGTGAGCCAGATGCTTGGCCTCAGTCTCGCCATCAGGCGCAGTACAGAGTTTGGGAGTCTTGTAAAGGTAAAGGCTGTTGGGATCAATGCCCTGGGTTGCAACGGAATGGTTACTGCTGTTTGTACAGGTTGCCGTGATGGGCTCTAGCTGCGGCGACTCAGTGTTTGAAGAAGAAATCGAAGGCCATGTGCCGCGGCCAACAGTGTGGCTCTTGATCGAGGCCTCTTCTGGAACCGACGTCATGGTTCCGTCCGAGTACGCGTCTGTATCAGGCATGATGCAAGTTATAGTCATCTAGGGCGGATGTTTGTATGAATGTGAATTGTGAGTGTGAGTATGAGTGGGTGTGAGTGTGTAGTAGGCAGGACGACTGGGAGACAGACACTCATTAGACAAGGACACGGGACGAAAGAAGATTGCAATATAGGCAACGAGACGAAGCACAGGGCGGCGAGGGACCAGACTCTCTTTCTGGAAACTACCTAGACTATCAAGGTGGGGAAGGGGAGCCAAAGGATGGGGGGGGGGGACCTGATTTTGCCTATTCACAAGTGAGCGAAGTGAATAATTGTGGGAGGGTTTGCAGGACTCACCGCTGACGAGGGATGAGTCAGGTTGAAGGGTGGCCACAAAGCGGAGGCAACTCTGGGACATCTGAGCACCTGAACGCGAGAGGCAAGAGTCATGAAGATGCAGGAGTTCTGTACGAGTACGGGGTAATCATGTAAGTGACTGGACGTGATGTGACGATTGTAACGGGAACGGCCGTCCTAGCGTAGTCCTAGCGTTGTGACGTGAAATATATGGGCCGCGTTTCAGCCGAAAAGGAATTATTTCATCACACATGATTGATCATACGCGTTTCCCACGAGGGTGATGTGTGGCCGTAAGCTTGTCCCGAAGTGATGGATGATGGATACGAGTATAAAGAGAAGAGGGGGAGAAAACCAATGAATAAAAAAAAACCTTGTTTTACACGGGAAGATGCTTGTTTTCTTAAACACCCAGTTTCAGCAAAAAGTCATTCTCCCGTGTTCCTTTGTTTTCCTGCCATTACATGAAATGGGTCGTGAGCTGAAATGATGCAATCGGCGATGTCCCAGCCTCGAGCAGGCTGAGAGGAAGCGCGCGCTCGGCTTTTTACTCGCCGGATCTATCGCCGGACGGCCTGGCACAGTTCGGCCCTTGGAACAAGACTGAGCTGCGCTGAAGAGATGGCTGCATAATTGGTGCACGGCATGTTGCGCGCGTACGTGGCCCTTTTGCCTGTCCGGCCGTGAGGAACCCCCCTGGTCGACAATTTCGTGTAGAACGGATACGGCAGCAGCTTTGTTATAAATTAGTAAAAAAAAAAAAAAAAAAACAAAAAAAAAAATACACAAAAAACAAAACAGGCAGGTACGATTGTACGTTATTATCCCTTTGGGTGGATGCGCTAAGGCGCCAAGCAGGTCCCGAGACCCACACTATCTTCACTTCAATACATACAAGGTACTTGTACACACTAACCACTATAAGCAACAAAAAAAACCCCCCCCCTATTATAGCTTAACTTATTAGATAGTAATTAATGTACCTCCTTGTATGGAACTAAAGCACTTAGGACTTTTATTATATTAATAAGATTCTCTTATAACATCAAGTACCCCCTAGGCACGGATGTCCTGATTAGTCTACCAGCATATTCGTGTGACCCCCCGTTTGTGGAGAAAGGAGAATGGGGACCTGCTGAGGCTGTGGAGACGAGAAACAGGCACATATGCCGGTACATGTGGACACACGTTCGTTACATGCCTAGTAGGTTCGTACGAAGCACATAGCGCCCTACATGCCTCCACATCCTCCGCCTCCTCCGTATATTGGGTACTTACCCAGGTAGTACCTTGCTTGTCTGTCTGCCATGGCACCCCGGCAAAGATCGGGTCGATGAGACACAGGAGTGGGACTGCCTTCCCTTTTGGACGAAGACATCGACCATTTTCCTTGGAAGGGGGGGGGGGCGGGACTGGGGTATTTTCTTTTTTTTTTCTTTTTCTTTTTCTTTTTTTTTTCCTAAGGGGAGCATTCAGGGACCCGCAGGTGGCCACGAGATGTCGCCCAAATGACACTCAGACGTACGAACAAAAGTTGCACAATATTGTTTAAAACAGCTCATCCCTTTGCATACCAGGTTCCCATCGAGCAGTTCCGCCTCGGAAAGCCAATGTTCGTTTGCAACGCTACACCTACATCTTTCCCATGACACTTTTTGTCACAAAACGTCCTTCCCGCTTCGAGGAGAGGCCTCCCTATCCTTTTCTGAAACAGTCGTCTACGTGGTAGTTGCCGCCAAGTATGGATCCGCGAGACCTGATTATTTGCAATTGTTACTGGTTAGTAAGCTCGCGGAGACTATGTTGTCTTAATTTATTCGCGGCTGCGGCGATAGAAGGCACACTTCCCCATTACCCAGGGTGAAACGATCCGATATCGTATCTGCCATTGGATGCACGCGAGAATTTCTCTGTTGGGCACAGCGTTGGGCATCGCCATCGAGGAAGCGGTGAGGTGGGAGACATCTGTCCAGATCCGGGTATTTTTCGTATTCTTCGCATATACAATAGACGAGCTCTCATCCACACACCGGCTCAACTACTTTCGACGATGTGTCTGTCGCCAGGCAACACTCACTCGGAATGGGACCCCCTCACTGGTTGAGGTTGAATCGCTCCTGTTGCGACGCAGCTCCCGCCTCCCAGCTTCTCTTGGACTTTTATCCTTCTTCGCCGTCTTTTCCCGAGAGGCTAAAATGGAGGAAATGGATGAGGGCCGAGGCCAAGCCATATCAAGACACACAAGACACAGCACGGACGCTAGGATAAAGAAAAGCCGCGCCGATCACCATGTTGATATTCAGCACTTCAACATGACATTGGGGCCATCCTACCCTGTTATCTCTAATCGAAGCTGAGCTACTCAACTGCTTGTTTCAAGGAACAACTGATGTTCTCACATGACCGCCATCAACAACTTGACTACCCTGCCCTGCCCATAATATGCCTCGTGGGCAATATCTTAGCATACACAACCTTTGCAGATAACGAATGCATCAGCGCGACTGGGATAGGGAAACAATCTCCGGCTTCTGCACCCGTTCAGCATTCCCACCATCACCCAGCTCAAATCAGCAAAGAAGTCGAGTAAAGCTTTGGCAAAAGGGTGTGGAAGACGTCAGTTTGTCCAACCCGCTCACGACACAAAGGAATGTCATTACTTGCAAGCATGTCTCTTTCTACGACCTGGAGGACCGAAACGCGAGGTCAGCCGTTGCTATGTGGAATGCTATAGTTGGCTTTTGCCCCAACTACGGATCAAGCGAACATTCAGCCCCCTCCCCACGCTTCTTCTCTTCAGATATTTCATGATGAAGAAGAGGGTTCTGGAACAACAATTCAGAAGTGCCTGAAGCTGTTGGTTCAATGGCACAGCCGGACCCATGACGCCGTTCGAATGCAAACGTGGGACTACCCCAGCTGTACTAGGAGCAAGGTAGGACCCGAGAACAATTGCAGAAACCCAAGACTTCTTCTCATGCCACGGCCGGGAATACATGAGGGACTTGACGAGATGCCATTGTCCGAGACAAATTTGTCTCGGGAATCGTCAACGGGTAAGGTACATGGCGTCGACCAATCAGCGATTCTGGTCGATCCCCCCCCCCCCCCGCCCTTTTCTTAATTGCATTAGGAATCCACAGACTCGACGAGTTACGGAGTACTTGCGGGAGAAACATCTGGCTGGCATAAATGTGTGGCGAAACCTTTGCCGTGCTGAATCCTCGATTCCTCGGTCCAAGAATGGCATCAACAGGCGTTGCACAATGTATCCGCCATCCCTTACGCAACAATGAGCATTGACATGACGCACTTCACATTGATGGTTCAACGCATTTTTTCAACGCCAAGGCTAGTTGCAGTGCTAGTGTCGTAAAGAATTGGGAACGTGGCCGCGCCACTACCGATGATCGGCTAGATCGCTCTGTGGCCGGGGGGAGGAAGAAGGAGGAGACGAGGAGAGAGGAGCGAACAAGCCACGTCACTAGCCACACTTTTCAAGGATTCGATCCAGGAACCAACAGACGTCAACGCCAATTATTTTGGGTGCTTTTACTACGAATACTAGGATTTTTATTTAAATTTTTAGTAATTTTTACATGAAGCCGGTTTTTTTTTAATTAAAAAGCAGTGGCAAAACATGTGATGACGAAAATGGTGGGAGGTTGATTGGGGTTGCAGCAGATTTGCGGCCCCCGTGCGGCCAACTATAGGCTGTCGGCGGCGCATCGGAGCTGGATTCACACAGATATGCCCAATTTTCGGCCATTCATTCATTGGTGGAACCTGCTCAGCACAGCCACATGGCGCAGCAAGCGGGGCGGCGCGAGAACTAGACGAGAGAAGAAGGAGGGGGGCCATTGACGATGCCACATTATCTCCGTCTTGCCCACACACACACACACACGCACACAACACACGCACACACACACACACATAGAGATGGGCGCCCGAGACGGTCCCGGCTAAATGCGTAGGGCGAGGGACATGCGTAATTAACCCGCCTGCCGCACGGCATGCTTGCTTGCATGCTTACGGCGCACGCCTATGGCACGGGCGACATGGGGGGGGGGGTGGTGGGCTGTCTCGACCACTGACTGCAGACAAATTGAGCTCTGCAGACGAGTTCTTGTTGAAAATCAATATAGAGCCTGGATGCAGCTGTAGAGCAATTCTGAATTCCGCTCGGGCATTTGCGTCCATTGGCACAGCACGACGGGACGGAGTTGTGTTGTCTCTGAACGTAACGCGGTGCTCGGCCTAGTTATACCAACAAGGACGTCACGTCGGCCCCACCGCCTGGTTGCGGAACGGACGGTTGCCAGGCGGTGTGCTCGGTTCGATGCGTGGCTGAGGAGGCCCACGTTGCGCGGGTCCCGCCACAGTGGCGTCGAGGAAACATGTTGGCTCCGCGATTTCTGTTTCAAGCAGGTGCGGATCGACGCTACGGGCTTTGGCAAAGCTTGGCTCCGTTGGCGTGGCGTGGGAAGTGGGTGGATCGACGGGCAGCCGTTTTCATTTTCCCGCCCAAAGTTGACGTTTTAGTGCAGCAACCGGATCGTCTACCCGTCGTCCCGTTGGCTGCGTTGGTTCAGAAGAAGCACAGCATATCGGGTTCCGACCTGGAAAACTGAGGCTATCGGGCATTGCTCGTGAACGGCCCTGGATGCGTCGTTTGTTGTATTGTAGCGAGCGGCCTTGTGCTGCTTGCTTTATAATGGTAAAAAAAAATAAAAAGAAAAGAAAAGAAAAAAAAGAAAAAGAAAAAGAAAAAGAAAAAGAAAAAGAAAAAGAAAAAGAAAAAGAAAAGAAAAAGAAAAAGAAAAAGAAAAAGAAAAAGAAAAAGAAAAAGAAAAAGAAAACAAGGTTGTGTGGCATGTTGCGCGGCATGTTGTGCGGCACATTAGGGTCATGTCCAGCGTACATGCCACTGGGATGCTGCAAACACCTAGACCACGTGTCTTGGTCCTTGATTAAAATTGTGCCATACGTGCTGGACAAACAGTTTAGATTCATACATCCTTTACAGCCACATAGCCACAACTATTGTGTTACGCTTCAGACGTCCGAGGTCCAAACCCCAACTTCTACACAAGCAATGTACCAAGTCCTGCCCCCAAGTCAACGAGACGGCCTCGCAATTGTGAAACACCCAGTCGCAGCTATATCTTCAGACGACGTCTGGGAAGCCTGCCGTCTCCGCCAGAAGGCCATCACTCAACTGCAGCTGCTTAAATAAGCGTGACGAACCAACATCTGCACTCCGCACAAAAGGGGGAAACCCTGTGATACCGCGTCGTACGTGCATGCAGGCGCAAACGATTCCCATTCATCCGTCCATCCCATCCCAGCGTAGCTGAGCCCCCCCCCCCCCCAGCCAACGCGTGCGTGATGCGCTGAGAGGCAGAGCGGGCCCAAGAATATAGCTTCACCTTCTCGTCGGCCTCCGCCCGCTGTGCAACCCGAGCTTTTCGCACAACTCCTTCACTCCTTTGCCACACCCACACACACACTTCCTCCCCCCCGAGACTTCATCTGTGGCTGACCACGTATATGGACCAATCTCCCAAAGGGTCGAGCTGTCGCCACACTTGGTCGCAATGCTTACGTCTGGTGTCTGGTCATGTTGTTGTTGCACATGACCTCCACGCTCTCCGACCGGGGCTGAAATGTCGATATAAGGCGGGCTGTTTCAGTGTCGATGTTCTGGAGATTGCAGGAGAGAGACTTCATTCGAGCCCCCCCAGGAACTTTCGTAGGCCTGAGTTAACCATCAACGAAGCGAGGTCGGGACGGCGCCTTGGGAACAACGTCTTCTGTACGTACATTCTTACGTACAACAGACCTACAAGGGAAGGTACGATACTCTGTACATTCCTCCCCCTCGTTTACGCGCCACAGTCCGTCAACTCAGCCCACACCTGGCTGGCAGATCCCCCCCCCCCCCCCTCTTCCCTCGCCAATCCCACCTTGTCAGCTCAGTCCCGTTTCCGTTTGTCGGGTATTAGCCTCAACCTCTCCAAGCAATAGCAAATTTCAGTCGCCGGCGCGCCATCGTGATTGATCGGATCGGTCAAGGTCTCCGAGCCACAGGACCATTGTGGTCCTAGCACGCCCCAGCACGCCCAGTCAAGCCTCAAGGGGCCCCAGCAGGGAGAGCCACACTGGGATCCACCTGGGGCTGCTTCACGCATTGGCAAGTGCAAGCCTGCGCCGGTAGCACTTGTCGGACCCACGACCCATCAATTTCCATAATTCCCATTATTCCATCGCACGCCCCTCATCCGCCAATATCCACCATCCAATCCAATCCAGTCTGTTCTCTTTTTAATATCTGCACAATACAGGCCGCATCCCGACCTCGACTTTTCCCGCCCGAGCTTCGTGGCAAAAAAAATTTTTTAATAATAATTAATCAATTAAACAGCCCGAAGACCGGCATAGAGCACACCACGCCCACCACCCATGGCCGCATGGCAAGTTGCCTGAACCGATCGCCCCTGCCCTCAGCTATATTTATGCACAGGCCTGTTCAATGGTCAATTGGCCTCGCCCAGCAGCCCCGCCCCACCACTACTGACACTGACACTGACACCGCGACCGCCCAGCGCGCACCACTGACCACTGACCACTGACCACTGGCCACTGGCCACTGACGACTCTGGTAATCTTCCGTCTGGGATCCTGGATCCTGGATCCTGGCGCCTTTTTTCTTCACACACCCTCCTCCTCTACTCCGTAACTCCGTCAACCTCTTTTCTTTCGGCCTTTTCTCTTTACTTTCTCCCCTGTATATTTCATTCCCCTTTTCCCGAGAATTCTGTTCATATTTCTGCTGTTTCGTTTACTTCGCCTCTTGGCTGCTGCTTCCAGCGCATGCCATATCAGCCTTGCGCCGCTAAGCGTCTCGACATTCGTTAAAAGCTCTGCTATCCAAGTCATTCACTAGTCGTGTTGCTTGGACACCTGACACACATATGTCTCTGACCTTGATCAGACTATATCCTTTCGCTCGACTGAACCGGTTTCTCGAAATTTCCCGTCTTCAATAAAGCAAGGACAACCGTCTTGTATTGTCGACGCCCTGGCCACCACTTACATTCACGGCTGACAAAACCGCACAGTCAGGCGGGCTCATCATGTTTAGGCAAAGGTGCGAATCATTTCCCCCCTCTCCTACCCCTCCTTCTATCGGAAACTTATTTCTTGTGGTCAATTACGGCTCGTCGGGTTTGAATTTGGCACTCATATCATGAAACTCATGCCTGGGGGGAAGGCAACCTCCCCTGGATATCGACGAGCCTTCTTTGCTAACCCACCATTGCCCAATATAGGACGAGCTCGCAAAAGCCGGGCGATGACTTGCTTGCCAACTTTAGACAACAATTTCCTGAAGTAGGGGCTGCCACTTCGGAGGCAGCCGCCCCTTCAAAAGCTCAAACGACCACTGCTGCCGAGGACAAGACACTCGATCTGTCAGACCTGTCAGACCTTCCAGAACTGCCTGACCTGCCAGACTTGCCAAACCAAGATCATAGGTACGTGTGATGATGACCGGCTAAAAGGCATGTACATACATGCACGGGGCGGGAATTTGTGTATGGTTTTATGCTCTACGGAGATTTCTCTAATTACTGTTCCATACTATCGAATCGAGCAAGTATCTTCAAAAATGTGCATTCCTAACTGTTAATTTCTTTCTTCACGCAGGATGGTCAATACCGACAATGACACCTTTCATGACCTAGATCCCACGCCTAGAGCATCGCATGAACCATGGAGATTCACTCCGTCGCTCTTGGACCCAGATTCATATGCTTTCAGCGCTTTTGCCAACGCACAAATGGGCTACTACACCCCAACCCCTGACCGTAACAACACCCTGTTCCACCCACGGGCCGGGGATTTGCGTGCGCCAGAGCTGCGAGTTAGCGGCATTGGGACCCCATTATCCATGCCGACCTCTGGCGACGCCCTTCGATCTGGGGCCACTGTGATGGACATGTCAGATTTCCAGACGTTGCAGCCGCATGAATTTCATCACTTCAACCCTTTTGTTCAGGGTGCGCCGCCGCAACAACAAGCCTATGCCCCGACTTCTTTCCTTCACCAAGACACAGGGTATGAGACCATGGACCAAGATGCCCCAGTCTTGGAGGCACCTCCGCAGCACAAAATGCCTTTAATGGTGCCTAAAACGCAGCCGCAGCCGCAGCCGCAGAAAGCTGTCTGTCGCATGCAAACACTTCCTCCGAATGCCGAGAATTTCCGTTTTCATTCGAGATTAAATGCACCCACCGCCATGGTGAAACAAGCAGACGAGATTAATATAACGTACCTTAACAAGGGCCAGACGTACGTCCTCTCCGTCGTTGACACAAACATGAGCGGGCCCATACCGCCTGGCAGCAAGTACAGAACCTTTGTGCGGGTCTCCTTCGAAGAGGAACAACAGAGACGGAAACCTGGTGTATGCTGGGGTTTGTGGAAGGAGGGCAGAGGTAGCAACGAGGCTCATCAAAGAGGGGGCAAACTCCAAGCAGTCGAGTATTGCGGACCCAACCATTATGCCGATCCAGAAGACAGACGGCCGCGCACCGAGCTCGAAAGCTCTTCTTTTGACGGCTTTTGTGTCATCTGGACGCCAGGGCCCAACGGTCCTCGTGAGATTAATCTTACCCTCAAATTCAACTTCCTGTCAACAGATTTCAGCCACTCGAAAGGTGTGAAGGGAATACCAGTGCGACTTTGTGCAAAGACCAGCGTCATCCCTGTCGACGGTTCGGTCATGGACGAAATTAGCGCCGAGGTGTGCTACTGCAAAGTCAAATTGTTTCGAGACCACGGCGCGGAGAGAAAACTTGCCAACGACATTTCTCACGTAAAAAAGTCGATTGATAAGCTCAAACAGCAGCTTGGACAGATAGAGAGCGGCATGAAAGACGCTGGCAGGAGGAAACGGCTGAGTAGCGCTGCTAGGATCAATGACTCACAGCGACCTGGAAAATTTCAGAAACACGACCGAACTTGGTCCATCTCGTCGGAAAGCTCCGCTGGATGTGGTGGTGGTGGTGGCGGCGGCGGCGGTATTGGTGTAGGCAGGATGACACTGGAAGAGGATTTACAGATAAAGCTGCAAACACTACAAGACATGTTTACCAGCACCCGACCAGTCAGCATACTGTACTTGCGGGGTCAGGATCTGGACGATCCTGACCTACATCCAGTTGCTCTACCTGGCCACATCTCCCCTCCAAGCAAGCTGGATGCGCGCGATGGCCCTGGCGGGCAAGCTCGCAGCACGAAATCCTCTGTCACTGGGTCTATGATATCGCCAAGCCCCAGCTCGCTTTCGCTTGCCTCTCAAGCATCCGGTGTGTTGCAAAAGGTGGAGAATGCGACAGCCCCGAGTAAGACTTTCGAACCGTTGTCAGAGGTCAGCCGCAAGGACGACGCAGGGACCCTCAGTGGATGGATTGAGGCCTTGGGAGTTGACCCGTTGTATAGGCCACCGTCAGAACAGGTGGAGAAAGCTGTTGCTTGCTTCTATGTTCAGTATGTGGACAAGGCGGAGCACGAAAGCCCGTCATATTATCGTGCCATATATTTGTCGAAGCGTACGGTAGAGGAGTTCAACGGGAGAGTAGCCAGCAAGTGGGGAATCGAAGCATCGAAAATTCTTCGTTCTATACATGTTGTCCGAGATGGTCTGGAGATTGAGATGGACGACGACGTTATTCGGGAGCTCAAAGAAGGGCAAGATATGCGAATGGAGGTCGAAGAGGTAATCGAGCAGCCTGGACCGACCAAACGCGAATGGGACATGCGTATGGATGATGCAAGCAGAGAGAGTGACGGAGACGCTCCCCAAACTCGGGGATTTGTTCTACGTTTTGATTTTTAAGCACCGAATCAAGGCGATGCTTCTAGGTTTGGATGGAGAATGACTTGCCGTTGTTACGACACCCTAGGCATGGGCATTTGGGGCCTTTTATGACTGAATGGCGGACGATGATGATATCCGGCTTCCGTCCGTTACGACTAACCGATACATGCACGAAGCGCTCTATTCATCGACTTTTACGAAGGAAACGAATCATTTTGGGGCGTTTGAAGGATGATTCTTGTGTCTTTAAAATACGTTACTGGCTAGGAGATACCACTCAGGAAACGTGCTCCGCCGAGCAATTGTTTTCGTCAATTTTCTTTTCCTATATTGACCCCTGGGAGATACCACGAAAATATAGCGATGACTCGAAATCATTTCATTTTCTTCTTATTTTCCATAAAATTTTGCTTTCTTGCCACTGAGACGATGACGACTCGCGTTGACTCGAATTCAACAAATGCGTCTGCACGGACGTATCTCGGGTTGGCTGTTTGAGGGATACTGTGTATGCCTGGACCTTTTTTTTTCCCTCTTCTTTCTTTTTTGTAACCATTGGTTCTTTTGGAGACAGGCCGTGGCATAAACGAGGAACGGTGTAACTTTTCATCTGTTTGTTGTGTTCGCAAAGCATTTATATACTCGATGCAGCGGTGGGGTATTGGACTGGATCCATGTTGGGTACTCTTGGAGGGTAGAAGACGTAGCATATACAATGCAGTATCTCCAGGTGATGTCGAAGAAAGCCCATCTGGCACCAGAACCTTACTTTGGATGGGCATGGTGAAAAACCAAGGATTTGAGAAGCACAGTTAGCCTAGAAGAGATTAGACTTGCAGTTTACCTCGCGCCCGCAGATGCTGCTGCGAAGAGTGTTACTGTTGACAGCTCTTCGGACCGAGCACTGCTAGTTCCTGGCGAGTATCAAAGAATGGTCTGCGTGTGCTGGTTATGGGATCGTGTCAACGCAGATGCTGCCGATTAAACCCGCTGTCTCGCCGTCTCGCCGTCTCGCACGTCTCGCACGTCTCGCACGTCTCTTGGTCCTGATTGGCCCAAGATAAGTCGCGACCTTGTGTAGTAAGATGGAGTCACGTGGTGTCCTACCGCCACTTATAACCCTGGAATTACACTTCTCATCGGCATCAAGCCTGCTCCCCTAGGAATACCCAAAATTGGCACGTAAAAATTTGTGCTAATTGTGCTTGACTGCTGTGGGTTAAGGCCTAGAACAAGGGGATTATAGAAGGGATCTTGAGGCCAAAAAATTAGGTACCGAGGCACCTCTCCCGTCTCAGCTTAGGCCCCGATCTTACGAATCCCAATACAACGGGCGAGACTTAGGCGCGCATAACTCGTTATAGAATAAGTGCTAAACCTAATCAGTAGATGGAGTATGCATCTCACTAGCAAACTGCGCTAGTGGGGACCGCAGCAGTGCTTGTAATAGGTAGGCAGGCAGGCCTTGGCCGCACAAAGAAAGAGACCCTGATAGTCTGTAAAAGCTGCAGATTTCCTTGGCAGAAATTGGCGCCAGTTACTACAGGGCTTTGGGTGGAGATGGACTCGGACCATCTGATCTCCAGCATTAGGAGTTTTCCGCAGATCCGGCCATCGCCTAAGGAGAGGGAATTGTGTTCTAAGCGCGGCTTTTAGACTCCTAGACTCTGATAGTCCTTTCTAAGGAGACACAAGCAGAATTCGGTCTACGATAGGGTGCAAGACTAGTCTTGTACCGATTAGAGTCGTTGAATGAAGCACTATCGGATTCCAAACCTTGGTCGCCTCTGGCAAAACATCATGATTCTAACATAAGCGCCGTAAGCGTCCCCTTATTATGAGGCTACTCTTAGTCTTTTCCCTCGTAGGGATCACGGTCGCTACAGAGTAACTGATACAATATAACCCCTGGATGATTTTACACATCTACCTTTCAGAGGGGGGGGGGGGGGGGGGCGCGTTTGAGCCTACCAGAGACCAGATCAGAAAGTAGTGAGATATACTCCCTAGAGTGGGAACCAATAGATTCTTTAAATAATCATAAGCGAACCGCTCCGGGGAAAAAATAGTCTTTGTAGACAAGCGTTTGGTCCCTGTATGTTCTGCTTTGCCTCACTAACGGCAGTAGCCCTTGCGGGATTGAGTGCACCAATTGCAGCTGTTGGAGAATCCCTAACCGCCGTAGAAATAAAACAGGGACTAGTACATCAAACAGGGCTGTATAGTACGATGTCTGAAGCATTGGTTTTTTTTTTATATATTAAAAAAAATACCCCACAGCTATACAATGCATATATAAAGTTCTATAACCACGATATCTACGGACTACTATAGTAGCCTTATGCGAAAGTAAGCCCTGATTCGCACATTCGATCCGTACAACTTTTAAATTCAGAATGGACTTGGTCATCGATGGATGCCTCGCGTTACCAGTTAGCAAATCGGCTAGCTGGTAATAAGAGTTCAGCCAATTGTGTGTCGGGACCAGCCAGCTTACGAGCTGTAAGAGCGAGGAGTCCTCCCGAATCCTTGTGGCAGGGATGACCTGCGCCGGCGGTAACTTGGAACGCGCTCCCTCAGAATTGGCTGTTGTATTGGCCTATCAATTGTGCGTAACCAAGGGGGCATACGCACAGTAATGGCGTTCTATCTACCCGCCAGCCCTGGCCTGCCCGTTGTCCGCAACATCGTCAGATCTCCAGCGGCTTGCAGGTCTAGCCGCCGACGCTCGTAGCTGCGATGGCTGCGACACATATATCCAAGTGACAAGGACAATTGGCGGCTAGAAATTACCATTTATTGGTTGACTGTTCTGCCGCCCTTGCTTTTGCAGCTTCAAGTACTAGCTTTACCAAAGAGGGACAGAGCGATGGATTGATATTGATATATAAATGGCTCACTGTGCCGTTGGAGATGGCACATACATTCAATCATCTATGCATCTTTCTTGTTGCCTGTCTCGCGAAACGTCTCGACATCTGGAAAGCGAACCAGTTGCGCCAAAATTTTTTCCGCTACTCGTCGACGCCTTGTCAAATGGATTGGTTACGACCGGAAGAATCTCTCTAAAGACTGGGACAAAGCAGCAGAGATATATTCGGAGAACGGGGCTGTAAAGGTATGGTACCGCACAAGTTGTCCGGCTTTTTGACTTACCAGTGTTTAGAAAGTGGGGGAGATTGCCTCTATGGAGATTCTGTAAGACCTTATGTATATTTCTCATTACATCACATGGCCTAACTAAGATTGGCCCCTGTTAGGCACAGGAATGATGACAGCAGTCCTGTCCACCAGTCTTCCTATAATCCCAAGGACAAAGCCTTTGTTCTTAGCGTCAGAATTATTCCATTGTTCGGAGGCCAAGCGCGAACCCACCACGTTTATCTGGATGGAACTAGCACAATGAGTGTAGGCGACAAGAAAGAGTACTCGACCTCCGTGGGAAACAACTATCCTGCGCCGCAGGACGACCAGGATTCTCACCATGACTAGATACCGTGGTGGGTGAGGGGTCCCGGTATGGTTGACGTATTGCTTAAGAGGGAGGGGCGCAATTCAGTGAAAGTAAGAGCATCTAAAAGTGTTACTGAAATTGGCACTCCACGAACGAAGGAATTGGAGTCGGACCATGAATGTCAAGTCAATTTTTTTTTTTAAAAAAAAGAGGTGTTCTATCGAGCCGAGTCAAATCAATCACAGTCGGCGCTAGGATTGAATAGGCTAGGCTCATGCAAATGTTTAGCCAATTGTTACCAAACGAGTATGTTCTGGTTGTGTTCTATCTAGAAGAGACGTATACACCGATAGTTGTTACTCCGTAGGCTACCACGTGACTCCACCTCGCAACCCCACTAGTGTGCTGGACCAATCAAACCATTGCTTGGCGGTGCATGCCAATATATCAACGTTTTTTTTATTCCCAAAGTAGTGACAAGCACTGCATGAGGTAACCATGTTGAACACCGTGTGCCTAGTCCACATGCTAATTTATATTCTGGCAGACGTTTAAGTTACAAAGCGCAATCCCACCAACTTAGCGGGGGCTGCTTGCTACTAAGTGTCGAACCAGCCCAAAAAAGTGGGGCGACACAGAAGTATAGTCTTATGGATTCCAAAGAAATAGAATCTTAAAAGGCTGCACCTGAATGAGCCGCTATAAATGTAAGACCTACAATATACCGCTTTGTACTATAGCGGCTTGCTAGTGCTTCTTCATAATGTAAGTGATTGCTTAAAGGAAGTACCCTTTAGACAGGCTATTTGATTACATACCTATGTAGGTTAGTTTATAATCCCTGTCGGTTCGCGCTCTGTTGTCTGTTGGCCGAAACCGCGTAGAACCATATGTGGGGAAGGTGCTTCTTCTACTTCGGGCTTAGCGTACCACTGCACGGTGGAAAACTCACTCTGCTCGTTATAACCGTCCACTTTGCTCGTCATTTCTCTTCTTCTCTGGGTGCAAAAAAAATGCTGTCGCGTTTTCGGCCCGCAAATTGGCTCCGCCGACAGTGGAAACCCCTTGATTTCGCCAACCCAAACTACATTCGAATACCGGATACTCATTTGATCGAAGAAGAAACCTTCCCGGACTATGTCGCTGCTCGCTACTATCCAACCCGGATAGGGGAAATCTTGCAAGATCGGTATCAAGTGGTAGGAAAGCTAGGCTACGGGTCCACCTCGACGGTCTGGCTGGCGCGAGACATGCCGTGAGCCAACGTGACATTCATGACGGTCCCTCATGCAAAACGCTCATTCAGACAGAACACAGACGTCGTCGTTATGTGACGCTCAAAATCTTCATCAAGGCTGCCTCGATGGGGCCCGCGCTGGACCACGAGCTGAATATGTACACGCGCATTAGCAACATAACCACCGCGCACCCGGGCCGGTCGTCTGTAAGGTCGTTGCTAGACACGTTCAGTATTGATGGACCCGAGGAACAAGCACATGTGCCTCGTACATGTCCAGATGTTCGAGAGCGTGGTCACCTTTCTTCACCGCAACTCGATCAGGAGGCTGCCTGCGATTATGGTCGCGGTCATTCTCCAGCGCGTCTTCCTGGCACTGGACTTTCTGCACACGGAATGCCAGGTCATACATACCGGTAAGTGCCCTCCATCCGTTTACTCCGTCGCAGCACCAAATGCTCACTATTTCATTAGATATCAAGGCCGACAACATCATGCTCGAGCTCTCCGGTGATTCGGTCCTTGTCGACTTCCAGCAGGCCGAGCTTCAAGCTCCTAGTCCTAGGAAGGAGCTGGACGGAAGATGCATCTATGTGTCCCGGGAGGTCAAGGTGCCACGAGGCGTGGGCGGCCCTGTACTTTGCGACCTCGGGTCCGCCGTCATGGGCGACACAACGCACCTGGAGAACGCGCAGCCCAAGATCTACCGCGCGCCAGAGGTGATACTGGAAATGCCCTGGACGTATAGCGTCGACATATGGAACGTGGGCTGCATGGTAAGCGGGACATGTAGAGAAGAGGCGCGGTGCTCGACTCGCAAGACTGACTTTTACTCGGTAGATATGGGACATCTTCGAGGGCGGCTCCCTGTTCAGCGGACAGGATCCAGAGTTTCATACATACCGCAGCCGAGCTCACCTCGCCGAGATGATAAGCCTTCTCGGCCCGCCGCCACCTCAGTTCGTCGCCCAAGGCCAATTAAGCCACAAGTTCTTTTCCCCCGATGGCAGCTTTTCCGCCTCAGATATATTACCGGAGAAAACATCGCTCGAGCAGAGGGAGACTACGCTCTGCGGCGACGAAAAGGCCGAATTTTTGCGCTTTGTACGCAGGATGCTGCAATGGGAACCCGAGAAGCGCTCCTCGGCCAAGAGCTTGGCTCAGGATGACTGGATCCTTCGGTATGTGAAGAAGAAGTAGTAGCGGCGTAACGACCTATATTGTAGGTCGATTTTAATGGGATGCTGAGCCTTGGGTATCACTCGCAAGCATGTTCATCTGTCCTGTCGCTTCGATTGGCAGGGTGTGATGTTATCATGGGACCGGGAGGCTACTTGGATTGTGGCCGAGGCTTTTCGTTAGCGTGTCTACTCTACTCTGCGAATGGAATCAGTGTAAAAAGCGTTCGTCACCATGGCATGCCTCTGTAGGGAATATCGGCGCTAGCCAAACGGCTGGGTTGCGCATACTGCGTAGCAGAGTTGAGGCAACCTTTTAAATGCAAGTATCTGGACCGTCTGAACCTCGGTACGCCCATAGCTCGCCATTCTACCGCGCAATGTCTCTTGATGCCGAACAGCTTGAGGCCAGAGCACTTTATTTCGAGTAGCGCTTTATATTGAAGAATCCCATTTTGGCAGTTTGCCATACTTTGGGCGAGTCCAGGTCCATGAGGTTCCTGGCTGAAGTCGCTTTCTTTCCGGGTGGCGCCAACGCGGCATCTTGTCCTGGTACATGATTGGGCAGCCAGCGGCGGAAATTTTCTTTCCTACCGACTCGGCTCGCGAACTTGTCTATTTATGGTCGCCCGGTCCAATCAGCGCAGGCCGTTCTGCCAGCTGTCTGCGACTGAGCGGGTACGTTACGTCAGGAACCTGACGTAACCGCTAGCAAGTCGTGGCGCATCATCCAGGCAAATCGCTCGTCTGCTTTCTGCCAGCTAGGGAGCTTCTCCTGGCGAGACGAAGCCCCGTTCACGGAGAAAATTGCAATGGCATGGCACGAGCTCTTGCGAAGCATACCTATATCCCAAGACGGAAGATTATGCCAGAGTCTATTTCAGTGTGGAGACGTGGGGGCGTGGATGTAGTATATCGGGCTTGCAGACCCCGCTTATAAAGACGCCCCCTGGGTGCACCAGGCAAATAGAGAAACGTTGACCAATTGTCGCATGGACCATTGTAGAGGGGAATGCATACTTGCCCAGAGAGTATACTTCCTGGCTTCACCGGTTGTTTCATCTGGCGATGTGATAGGGCGAGTTGGGAATTGAAATGGGCGCGATGAAGGCTTTGATTATGACGGAATATCCTCCTCGTTCATAAGCGAGGACATGCAGTCGCGTTTTGTGGCGGTGTGATTCAGAAGTGCAGCTCTGGACATGGCGGAGAGGCATTGGCATTGGGCCAGAAGTACGCGCGGAGCAGGAGGTACAAGTGTAAAGGCCGTTACGGATTGCGAGGGAAAGAACTGAGCCTTGGACGCGGATTGGATCATTGACCATGATGCAGGATGTACAGGATGGCGGTTCTGCAGAAGTGGCTTGACTACGCAGCTGCAAGGACCCTAAAACCGTGACCCGGCTATCTTGTTCTGGTCGTCTCGTCTGCAAAGCTAATATGTACATGCCATTAGCACGATCCCACCCAAAGTGCAGGTGTTGGGGAAGATGTTCATGTGTCGTGATGGGAAGGGCTAGCGTGTCCTCGTAACTGTACCTGTCGACCTAGTGTCCCGGTGTTTGATTGATGATCCGTTCTGTTTTTCTTCGGGAGGCGTGTGCTAATTGAGTTAATTGGACATGGCAGTACAGGGCGCTCCTGCATTGTCTATCAAGCCGACACAATTGGCGACAAACTTTGGGCGATGCCTCTGCATGATGAATTCCGCATGTCGTGGAACGCGTGTGTTCTAGAAATGTTACTTTGCCTGCCAGCTGGCAAGTCTGGCACCAGCCGGCACACGCACACCATGTGCATTGCAGCAGGTGCAAAAACCTCGAGTCATCCATCACCAATTGAACCCCCGCCTTCTCGTCTGCATGACCCTACATGTCAGCCATTTAGTCCCCGACCTTTCGACTGCTCGACGATAACACTTGCTCTCGGTCTACATCCGTCATGGCTTGCTTATGCCCAATTTGGATTTGCTGATGGCCATCTGACTGCTCGTCAACGACATGCGGCTGCACCGCCACAATGACGTCGGAGCCAAAAGGACTTTGAGTGAGCGATTTTTGCATGCTCGCCCCTCCTGGCTTGGAGAAGAGTTCCCTCTCGTGACAGCCACCGGACTTGCTGTCGACCTTTACCCAATAACCATAAAGCCGAGCTACGAAGCTGGACGATCCACCCGGCTTGGTGTCTGCCTCTCGTCCAGTTGCACACATATCATACAATCATGATGTTTGGCGGGCCAATGAGAAGTAGTCTCTGCGACGGATCTGGGAAGTTGTGTTGTGCGTATGGCGGGAGGAGAGCTGGGCATTGCGGCAGTACGGGGGGACGTACGTCATGCCGTCCAGAGGGCTTGATGCTGTGACGTCGGAGGAAACAGGCATTGCGTTGCGGCGTGCTGGTCTGATATCCACCTTGAGAAAGCAAGACTGCAAACTTTTTCATCACATCACCCTTCTGAGTGGACCTCCATACATACACAGGTTCCACTCTGTAACGTTCCGGGCTTCAATGATTGCGCATCTGGACCATGGACCCCCATGGATGGCTTCTTGCGATTTCACAACATCTGTTACCCTAGTTGAGCATCTAGAGCCTTGCCGAGAAATCCAGCATTGCTTGATCCCGGATCGGGACTCGGAGGCTGATGAACGCATCGCAGGACAACGCTTGAGCATGAAAGGGCGACGAGAATCTGAGACGTTCAAACCGATTTACCGAGCCAACTGAAGATGAAAGATTGTTTTTCTGTCATGTCTGTCATGCAGACTGTTCGAACAATAAAGGACTAGGCTTGGAAACGGGAGCACGCAATCACTGTCAGGACCTGACTTGGCCGCAAAGAAAAATCGCAGATCTGCATGAGTGGATCACTACGTACAAGCAATATTCACACAGGATTTGGTCTCAGTTTTACGTGTCTGTAGCCCGCCATGACTTCACTTGACACCAGCTGCCGGTTGGTTTGTCAGTGCTCATGACCATCTCGCCCCTTTCCGCAGCAAGATGCTCCCATCGCCGCTCTCGCGAGCTGCGCGCGGCTCAGGGGACGGGGCTCAGGCAAGAAGTCGCGGCCCATGAGGTCTGGGTTCCGAGATGCCTCTCGAGAAGCAGACTCACCGACGGCGCGTGTACGTCGGGAGAAATGGGCCCTGTAGATCATGTTGAGCCAGTTTCCGAGACGATACCCCCCCTTCGTGATCTGGAGCTCTACCGTGTCAATAACGGAGTCATAATACGCCGGGTAGAGATCGCCCTGCTGCAAGGCGCCGGCACCGTCGGGCAGCACCACCGAGCAGACGTATGCGTTGGCATCGGACGCCCAGCGCGTGGCCGTGGAAACCACATCCCCGATATCGTCGCCTTGGACCCAGCTTGCTGCTTGCGACTGGTACTTGCCGGAGGCGATCTCCTGTATCAAGCCGGCCGCCCAGCCCTGAGCGTCCTGGAGTCGGCCCCCTCCCACGAGCTTCTCCGGGATATACGTGTCCCAGTCTGCGTGCAGGTTATCCCGATAGCCGTCAAAGGTGACCTGGATCCTGTTCCCACCTAATTGGTACGCCTCGTCGTGAAGAGGCTGCGTCAAGTCCCCGGTGAAGTGAACGAGGAACTTCAGGGCCTCGGCAACATGGGCCTTGGCCAGGGCCCCGTCAGCGACGCGGCGCGTGTAATTCGCCATTGCGGACACCGAGCACCCGTTTCTACCGCAGTCGCGATCATAGTCGACGTTGCAGTTGCCCGGGGGGCTGTCCTCGGCGTCGATGAAGTGCAGCGGCGCGGACCATCTCCCGGCCGCTGTTTCGCGATACTCGTCCGCCCAGGACGCAATGTTGGCCAGGTACGAGTCGGACGAGTCGCCCAAGATGTCCTGAGCCCTTTGCGCTTTTCAGCACAACCTGAAAACAAGTTTTTCGTCTTTTGAATTAAGCACACCCGACAGACCGTGGAACAGCGGTCGGTACAACAACAACAACAACAACAACAACCCCCTTTTTGTTTTCGGAAGGCTTACCATGACGTGGTTTCCGGTGTTAGGTAGTTCTGCGCGATGTAGGCGACGGTGGCATGGCCTAGTCGACCCCACGCATAGCTTCTCTGGAACAGACAGAGGCCGACGACACCTGTGCTGAAAAGCTTCGACATGGCGCCCTGTTTCTTTGTCTACTTTGAACTCTGTCGGCTAAAAGACGGTGCGGCAAGTGTGGTTGCAGAAAGGACCAACAAAAAACCTAGCTCAAGCTGTCGCAAGTGTGTGAAAATCGGTGGTGAAGAACATGACTTGTGTGTACATGAATCCGGGGCGAACGGCGCAACTATAAGTATTCCGGACCAAGGTTGATATCAGACACCATGCATGATTCTCATCGTCCGGCGCTTCGCTCCCAACCGTGCGTGCCCTAATTCAGCAGGCGGCCAGCTCTGGTCTGCACCAGCTGATCGATGCCATGATAGCATATTGCGCAGTGGTCAGGCGCTATCAAAAACAAGGCGAAGAGAGATAGATAAGGGAATCGGCTCGTCGGCGCGCTCGCCCGGGTGCGGCGCCGGATGGGTTGCCTAATGCAGTAGGTCGGCTTGCGCGGCGCTGCGAGGAGACGGGCCGTTCGGCACGGGGGAACTACATGCTGGCTGGCTGGCTGGCTTACAACTACCAGGAGGGCTTCGCTGAATCGCCGTATTGAGCTTCGGTGTAGCTCATTAGGCAGGCGTATGACCGACCGCGAGCATGCGTGTGCTTGTCAAGGGCTCTCGACCGCGCTTGTGCCGTGTATCAAGTCTGCTGGTCCAATGACGAGGGACGGATCTGCGCTGCTGCTCGCATCCACCGATCTAACTGGTCGTTTGTAATTCTAGGAGCAAGCTCAGGCAGGAGGCCTTGTATCGAAATCAGCGCTTCAAGCTTGGCTTAGCCCCGGAGCCTAGTCAAGTTAGGCGCACCGCTCCAACATGCTATTTCCTCCTTCCTTCTCTTGTCTTCCCACGAGACATGATAAGCCGGGCTCATCGTTTTGTCTCTATCCGAAGGGGATCGGTGAAATTTGGCCGGACCGGACCGCGAGTGCACAAGGACAACTCGCGACAGTTTCTCTATCAAGATGCGAAGCAAGACTCATCCTGCTTGTCCTCACCGTTAACAACAATGCCGTGGCACGTTACGAAGTGGAATTACAACTAGTCCTGACCAGACTAAGCACGGATGCCCTTGATATTGCAGTCTGCTTTACGCCCTTGAACGATTCCACAGAGGCCTTGATTAAATCCATCTGAAATCGACACGTTACAGTCCACTCACTCCTTTGGCGTTACATAATACGGAGCGGATTCCGCACCAACCGGCTCCTCCTCCTCCACATCCGGACCCGGCGCAGGCTAATCTGCTCGTGAGGACAATTTCCCTGCGCTCCTCAGTTTCTAGAGTTTTCCTCCACTGACGGCGGCCCGGCACCATCCTTCTGCTGATGTCCATCTAAAACTGGCCTCCGTTTCAAATCAGATCATTCGCTGTGGGTGTCCGTTGTCATGGGGTGATGACCATGGCCGACGCCAACGCAGCCGCGGCCGAGCGCGAGGATAAGTCCATCTCCGTCTGCGGTCCCGACGGTGACGGCGGGTCGAGTGAAGACGCGCAGCAGGACGGATCCGCCACGGCCGGTAAGAAGAGAAAGCGTGAGAGGTATCAAAAGACATCGTATGTAAATACATCCCCCCCCCCTTCCCCGGTACCGCTCTCTTTCGCTTGGTCTCAAGACAACAAACGCTCATGGTGGCATCTCGTGCAGAGAATTTGACCTGTGGCTATATCTAGATGCGAGTTGTGCAAGGCGCGAAAAGTCAGATGCGACAGGGCCGAGCCTGCGTGTTCGTGGTGTGCGCGGCATAATCGCCCATGTGTCTATCTGGAGAGGCAAAAGCCCGGTAGCGGATTTGCGCTCGAGCTCGAGACCAAGGTCAACAGGGTCGATGCCCTCCTTCAGACCCTGTGGCGACGAGTCGAGGACCATATCGCGAATGACCATGCGCCGCAATCTCATCAGATACCACCGCCAGCAGTAAGCAACCACACTTCTCCGCTTGACGATGAAGCGTTTGTCCACGACAACTCGACATGTCAGTCATCTGCACCAGCCCGCGGACCATCGCTCCATCGACCACGAGCACCAGCTTTCACGGGCCCATCACGGCACCCTGGCGACGGAGCAGGGCGTGTTCAGCAGAATACTCCTTCTGCCACGTCAGCCGCGTCAGGCGTCGGCGAGTCGTTCACATCGCCAGCAAGGCTGGACACCATCCGCACATCAACATCGGCGTCTCTGGCTGGAGGGAATGATCTACCCCCGCAGGACATGATCTACACCCTGGTCGACCTGTACTTTAAACACTGCAATACCTGGTGTCCGGTTCTCGATCGCAAGACAACCTTTGGCACCTTCTTCGGCTCCACGTCTCTGGACGAGCCTGACCGAATACTCCTCCATGCCATCGTGGCAACTACCTTGCGGTTCCTCAAGGATTCCCGCCTGTCGCCGGAAATGCGGTCTCATTACCATGCCGCATCAAAGCACACAGTCATGATTTATGCCATGGAGCATGTAAGCATCGAAGCGCAGCGCGCGCTGGTCATTCTTGCTCTGGACGAGTTGGGGGCATCAAATGGTCCTCGAGGCTGGAACATGCTGTCTATTCTCGTGCAGAATGTTCGACAACTAGACCTTGGTGAAGAGAACAGTCTCTACCTCTCTGCAAAGGCTGACGATGTGCCGAGGACCGGTTCCGTCCGTAGGGTTGCCGTACCACGTCCCGACTCTTGGATAGAAGACGAGGGTCGTAGACGGCTGTGCTGGATGGTTTACCTGCTCGACCGGTATGCGACAATTGCCACCACGTCGTTCCATTTCATGCTCGAAGATTCCCAAATGAACCGGGTACTGCCGTGCTCGTATGACTTATTCTCTCGAAATGTTCCGGTGGAAACCAGGTCGCTTACGCCGGTCACGGGCCAGAACGGCGTGACTGGGTACGCTGTCAACAAACCAGAGAATCTTGGGAGTTTCTCGTACCATTGCGAGATTCTCCGAATCATCAGCCAGGTTTACGAATTCCTCATCACCCCGGTTGACGTGACCTCGTCGGCAGAGATGGCCGCATGGCGGGATACTTATCGCGCTCTCGACGCAGCTCTCGATAGCTGGCTGCAAAGCTTGCCAAGCGAGTACAGCAGGATTTCGGCCCTGTGCCATTCAGATCCAGCAAGTCGGGTGGCCAATTGGTTCATGCTGCATAGCGCCTATGTCACGGCCGTCGTCCGCTTGCACTCATCTGCCGCATATCCCGCAGTCCAGTCGCATGTCCTCGTACCCTCACACTATGCGATGCAGCGATGTTTGTCCGCGGTACAAAGCTTGCGAGACATAACCCAAGACGTCTTTGAAGCCAACGGTCTGGACCTCGTCGGCCCGCCATTCGCTTTCTCCTTGTGGACGGCCGCTAGGCTCCTGATTGTCCACGCCGCCACGGTAGGCTGTCCCGTCGATCCAAAGATTGATTTCTTCATCGACACTCTTGGCTACGTCGGTCATTACTGGGACGTTGCAAACAGGTACGCCAGCATTCTGGCAAGAGTTGTTCAGACAGAGCAGCAGAGCGGAATTAGCTTTGGGGCTATGCGAAAGTCAGTCGTCATCATCCCTCGGACCATTGGGTAACACACGTTTCCTGGATACTTACTGAGTGCAGCAGGAATGCTCAAGATGTAGTTCAGTCGACTTTGAACGTGCGAAGGTCAGGATTAGATGAGACCTCGTCGCGCTCCGTCTCGCTGGACGAGCTCGACAGCATCGACGTGTTCGACTTCTTTGACTGTCCCAAGGTTCGTGTGACTGAATCTGGGCTTGGGAATGGGGCAAGGCAGCATCTCTCATCCGCAAGAATCTGGTGGTGTGGTAGGGGCAGTGAGAAGTCAAGAGACGGGACAGCACCAGATGCGGAAGCTGACTGGCTAGGATACTGAAGCATGACTCTCCGGGTTTTGACAATCAGGCACGCGCTTCTTCCATGAGTGACTCCCTCTCTGTTGGCATGGCATGTTGAAGGAAGATGCATGGAGGATACTGGCGAACGATGGCGTTGTTAGCTTTACATTCCTCTGCTTTCAAGGGCAACCAGTCAGTCTCGTCGAGAGCGCGACAAGTATCACGCCATGCGGCCATCTCTGCCGACGAGGTCACGTCAACCGGGGTGATGAGGAATTCGTCGCATCGACCATTACGCGGCGGCTCACCAAGATGTATATAGTAAATTTAACTGATACCCATTACTGACAAAGAAATGCAGCTTCTGGGTCCCATGTATCAGCTGTTTCGAGGCCTAGCATTCGCACCCATGTCCTCGTCGTACAACACCTTCACGACAAGAGAGCGCAGTTGATGAGCACGTAAGACGGCATCCGTAGAAAAGGACCTGCCCGCCTTCACGATCTTGCTCACCCTGCCCAAGCAGAGATGTTGCAATTGGCACCATGGCCGACATGTCTGCAGACAAAAGGTAACTGTACACCACTTGTCCCATTCCACGCCGAACCGTTGCGGCTGGACAGAACTTGATAATCTCACCGTCGAGCACAAGGCCGGCAAATCACCGACAGCAGACGTAAACACCAGCCACCAGCCAAGAAACGACTGACCTTGTGACCAAGCCAATCCTCCACAGAACCGGGCTTGAAAACCACCTCATAGCGCGTCTGGTGATGGCACCAAAAGGCGCAAGATTGACGACTTAAGGAACCCAGGGGACCTATCTCGAGAGGATTCCGGCAAACATGGGCGCGACCATCGTTACTGCCGTCTTCAACTACGACTAGGCCATGGACAAGAGTCATTGCTACGCTTGTAGCGGCAGCTTCAGTGATCACGAAGCAGGTGGCTTTTACTCGTCGTGCTGCCGGCAAGGTTCTGTCGAACTCAACCACGATCGAGACTATCTTCAATATGCACTCACATGGAACTGCCAACACGACCACGGTTCTGTATGTAAGGCTAATAGCCTACGTCTCCATCCGTAGACAGCCCTGAACAGTCGAACCACCGCTGCTACGAAGATGGCCGCAAGCACCAGCCGCACAACACAGTCCCATACCATGTGTTATCCCCGGCCGCACGCTCGTCGAACTATGCTTCGCTGATTTGTCAATGGCCGATGCTACCTACACTCATTCACCGGTAGGTCAGTGCGCATTTAAGCCGTTGAATTGCCATCGTTTGCGTTGTAGGTCCAGGCACATGATGTCGATCTTTCCGGATGTCTGTGAATCTAGACCATCGGTCGTGTCGTTGCACAACATCGATTCTGGTCAAATCTGAAAAGTGGGCCGGCAATCGCTTCACTAGACGTGCATGCGGCATCATAAGAGGCATTTACTGTGTATACTCTGCCTCGTTCACCAGACACTGGCGTGTATCATCTTTGGGTACAGGTATTTAGAAGGCGTTGGAGGACATGGCATGCAGCACTTTGCATTGCTTTGCCTCACAGAAAGGGAGGGGAAAAAATTGCACAGCCAACACCACTTTTTCATTGAATATCACAAACTTCAGTAAAGACCGTTCCACTACCGCCATTTTCTAGTCCTCGGTCTTCCCCCAAAGGTCCAGACATACACTAGCGCACAGCCAAAGGCTATGTGCAAAGCCAAAGCCAAATTCCAGGAAATTGCTTTTCTCTCGTTACCCGCCGTTCCGTCCAAGACGTAAAACGTTGCAATGCTACCAAGATCCTCAACGTCAGTCCCAGTGCCAATTCCATGGGGAACGGGTACCGCCCCAGATACCATGCCATGTTGTGCCTGAGCGGATTTTTTTTTTAAAAAAAAACCCCCTTTAAATAAAACAAACGTTACTTAGACCCGCCACCATTCCACGCCGTCCGAAGCGTGCAGAAGTAAGGATGCCCGACGGTCCTGATAATGTGAAAGTTCCTGCGACAAAGGAAATGAGGAGACATGTGGTTCAAGTCTGACATGATGTTATAAGAAGAAACAAATCGACAAGGGAGCATATTCATCGTGGCTATCATGGGGCTGCCACCCCAACTCTTCCAGATTCTTCTGGAATAAGAAGGGTTTCCCACGTCCACCATGCACGGTTTTGGAGAAATTCTTTAATTGGGGCACGCAGACTGTACGTGTCCGGCTTGCTGGCACTTGTAGCAGATTTTCTCGCCGCCGGACGATTCCTTAGGGCAGTCACGAGAGTAGTGGCCAGCCTCGCCACAGTTATAACACTTCATGCCGTTGACACATTCTCCTGAGGACAGGGTGAGTATTGAATCCGTAATCCACTGTTGCAAAGACTTACTGGACATGTGACCGTAGCCACCGCAAGAGTAGCAGGTCTTGCCAGCGCCGCCGCCAAAGCCGCCGCCAAAGGAGCCACCGTACGAATTGCCGGCCTTAGAGCAGTTTCGGGCAATGTGGCCTCTCTCGCCGCACTTTCGACATGTCAATTGTACAAGGCCAAGAAAATCAGACCCAAAGAGACATACCTTATAGCACTCGGTTGCTTGTCCACCAGTGGCACCGCCTCCAATAGGACACTCACGCGAGATGTGACCGGTCTGGCCACATTTGTAGCAAGACTTGTTGTCTTTCATAGGCTCTGAGCAGTCGCGGCCTGCGACTGTTAGAATGCTGGTCTTTAAAAGAAACATGATTGCAATCACTGACTCATGTGACCCTCGCCTAATTTCATGGTTAGCACATAATCAGCGCATGCGTGACGGGATTCATCATCAAGAGCCATACCTCCGCAGTTATAGCTGTGACTGGGTTTAGTCTCATGAAAACAGTATCAACATTGGGCCTCGCCAGCTCACCACTTAGCAGAAGCCTTGGAAGGGCAGTCACGGGCCTGGACCAGTTGGTTAGATGGTAATCACGTGGACCATACGACGACACAAAAGTACCTGGTGTCCAGGGTTGCCACCTACGGACATTTTGTTAGAAATTTCATATGTTAGGAAGGAAGACGGGGGACTTTGGGGGGGGGGGGGTTAGGTAGTATGAGTGTTAGGCCTCCAGCCCGGGATAGTTCATTTTTTTGCGAGGATTGTCCTCGAACATGAAAACATCCAAACAGTGAGGGCAAAACAACGGCATCATACGCACAAGAGTAGCAGGCTCCACGAGCAGCGCCAGAGTTAGAAGCATAGTCCATTTTGAGGCAGGATATCCGAAACAGAGGTTTTTTTTCCCTTGGTTTATGTAGGTCAGTGACTCAGTCGTTGAAGGACACGCGATGCTACCACGAAAAATCTCACAGCAGGATGGAATTTCTGTGGGCGGGGAGCAGAGGCAGTGGTGGGATAATAAGAGAAAGCTTATCGCGTTCTCGCTCGAGGGGCAGAAAGAGTTTCCCAGCTGATGCGTGACAGATATTACCCACCTATAACGGAGAATCGGAAAATGGGGCGAATTGAGGGTATAAAGGGTAAATGAAGGGCGATAACAAAGTATGCAAATTCGGATTTTGGACCGACGAGGCGGGAGATGGAAAAGTTTTTGGCGTTGAAAATAGTTTGGCGGGGCTCGTTCTTCATTCAGCACAGTTGCAGGTGAGGAGCAAACCAGCCGTTTGTTTGAGACCAAAAAGCGGCGGAGAGTCGAAAGCAAAAGATTGTGCGGCGAAACCTGTGTGTGTGTTGTCTAAGGTCAAGGTCGAGCTGGAGTGGGTGGCGTCGAAGAGATGCCCACGCCAATGAGAGAAGGAAAGCGGGGCAGTGGCAGTGGCAGTGGCAATAATCTAGACCACGTCGCGAGGCTTGCTTGAAATTGTAAAAGGCGTCGCAAAGGCAAAGGTGGAGGATTCCGACGTGGGTGATGGAATGTTGATGCTTTGAGAATTTTGAGCGGCTCGGCTTTTTTTTTTTTTGGACGATTTTAGGCGAATATGTCATGGCACGCAAGGGTCCAACTGGCAGCAGTTGTCAAGTTCCCGATGCAGCTCTTGCCAGGTGCCAGGCGCGCCAGGTGCCAGGTGCCAGCCATGTCCGCCAGACATTCCGATTATTCATTATTCGTTATTCGTGGGCGCCACCTCAGCAGCTAGCCGTCATAATAGTTGGGCCTCGCAACAAGGTTCAGTTCAGTACGTGCTTCGCAAACGTGACTCGCAAGCAAAGTTGATTTTTATGTACAAGGAGCGTACTCCAAACGGGATATTGCAGTAATCTCACAGATTCCGTCTTGATGGTGTCGCTCTTGGACATAAACGAACGCATCATGGGTCACGTGCTGTGGGGAAAGGCGTCCTTAAACTGAGACGCGTGCCGTCTTTCTTATAACGACTACATCCATTTTCTATATTGACCATCTACAAACAACCTTTACATGCAGACAGTGATGACAAGAACGCGACACAATGGCTGCTTCCCGATTTCAAACGGCTCGGAAGGCTTTTTTTGAAGCTTTAACTGGCGTGTGTGACCAGATTGAAGAAAGCCTGTCAGTAGAGCAGGCTGAGACCAATTCCAATAAAACAAGGCTGGCCAATTTGGAGGCAGAAAATGAGGCTCTACGGGAGCAACTGGCGTGTGTGCGGTCTGCGCTGAAACGTGCAGTCGAAACGAATGAAAACACCAATGAGAATGCAGCTCCCCGACCAACCACCGTGCCTTCTTCTCTTCCCACAAGTTCAACTACTTCCAACGTCTTGATACCTGGCCCTAGCACAGGCTGCAAGGGCGATTGCTCCAAGATCTTGCGCAGATATCATGCCCTCTCCGCAAATTTCAAAACAGCGAAAGATGCCTTGCGGAGAAGAAAAGTTGAGAAGAACCAGTGGGCTCAGCTTGCGCAGTATCTTGAGACAAAGCTGAGAGCGGCAGAAGCCCAATACCGCATCCAAATCCTGGATCAGCAAGCGCCTCACATCGAAATACCCTCTGCCGAATTTGTGGAGGCCGAGGGTGAAGTTCTCGACCCAGGACTTAGCTTTGCGTCGGAGAATATGCCAGCAGAAGGCGAGCCAGAATTACCAGCATTACCGCCAACAACTGTCCCAAGTGCAGAGACGCCACTCGCCGCAACAGGGAGTTCAGAAACCACACAAGGACAGCCTTCAGACGCAAACTCCGAGGCTCCCTTAGCTAATCCAGATGGTACCGATAGTGACAAAACCATAGTGAAGACCGAGCCATCCTCTGATGTCCCAGAGATAATATCAACGCGCGAGGTTAGGAAAAGGAAGCGTACTCATGATGATGACGTCAAACCGTTCATCAAACCGAAGCCGAATAACAGTTCCAGTCCGGTTTTGTCGACATCCGCAGCAAAACTTCACACACAGGAAAGTCTCGATTTGAATGACATATCCCAGAAATTGCAAACACCCAGGAAGCGTCAACTATTGGACAGGGTGGAGCCACGAACAGAAAATATGATTCGATCTAAGCCTGGAATTTCTACTCCTGTCTACAGATATGACCCCCAACATCCGCAATCCGCAAGGTTGGCGCGTCAGAATTCGGCTTTAAGGCGTCTTGATGGCAACGTCCCACTCATCCCGTTTGCAGCAAAGGAGAATCCGGATATGAAGGATCGAAGACGTCAACTTCACACTGGTATTGCAAAACTCGCCGAGGATCAAGTCCCTGATGCACCAGTACCATCACCCAGGAAATCCAGAGTCTCGAGCACGAAGTCCGCTCAAAGCAGACTGAATGTCCTCCTTGATGGAAGAATCGAGGATGTAGACATTGAAGAAGATGTGATGCCTAAAAGCACACAGCCAACAACTCCTACGCGGAGACCAATCTTTCACGTTCCGGGACGTCGACATCTTCCATTCGGCAGCGAAGATAATCGGTGCAAGAAATCAATTCCGTCTATGCCGCTACCAGTCTTGTATGACGATGTAAATGAGCTTAGACGCCGTGCCAATCATCCCATAGCAGCGCAGTCAGCTCTAAGCCGACCATCTGGGAAGCTGCGCACCAAACCGATTTCGGAGCTTTCACTGAGTGATTTCAAGATCAACCCCTCGGCAAATGAGGGCCACGACTTTGCTTTCTCGGATGTGGTCAGGGACAAGTCAGAGAGGGCATGTTTGCCAGGATGCGTCGACATGCATTGCTGCGGGAAACACTTCAGAGCTCTGGCCATCTCACAACGACCTGATGCACCACTTACTCCAGCCCAGCGCCAGGAGGAGCAGAAACTTCTAGAGAACTACCTGGGCGACTACTCCTATCGGCTCGCAAGCATGAGCCGAGAGGAACGGCTGGAGTTGTGGGTCGAGGCGAAAACCCACGAGCTAGCAAATAAATATGGCAAGCACAGACATAGGTTCTCCCGCATGCAGAGTCCTCCAGGATTCTGGGACGCCGATTTTCCCGACACTCAGCAGCTGGCGGCTGACAGGAAGGAAGCCGTGAAGAGGACCGTGCAAGCCATTGAGGAACGATATCGCGAGGCATTGAAACCGGACGGAAGGTGGAAATTCATGGACGAATGACATGACTGTAGCAGAAAAGAGAATCTGGTTGGGTACCTACCTGGGTACCTACCGCGGGCGGCAATAATGTTGATAGAATAATCATTGTAGTGCTAGTATCTACAATATATAGTGTGTCTTGCAAGCAATAGCAACTATACAAATTGTTAAGCAAAGCGGTGCCAAGGCCGCAGTGTTGCGCTGGGAGGTGCTAAAGCGTAGCTTCTAGCTTTGCTTCTTTAATAAAAGTTTAAGGCATCTAGCTACTGTAATCACTAGCGCTATATTATTCTACTGTAACTAGTTTGAAAACGCAAGGTTGGTATGTATCTACCTTACAATGCCGTTGCTATAGTGTTTAGTAGTACAAGAGGCAGCTAGTAAGTAACTTGAGGAATATATTTTTGCATAGAAATCTGTATGAAGAGGTACTGAATTCCGTTTTGGGTTCATTTGCTGCTGTGTATTAACGCACTGGGGTTACATTCGGCTACCCCTGATGCTGATCTTCATCCTGGATTTGACCCTGGTTGGCGGCTCAGCATCTCCTCTTTAGAGGCTCCAATCGATTGCACCAGACTTTTATTTCTTTTACTTCTTTACTTCTTTATCTCCTTCTTTATTTCCTCTATTTATCTCCTTCTTTCTCCTTCTTCTTCTTTTTTTTCTTTTTCTTTTCTTTTTTTTTTTTTTAGGGCTTAGTAGGGGAGCGGTTCGAGCAATGTGCGACGCCCGTTTTTGTAACAGGCACCATGGATGAGAAAAGGGTTAAATGACAGGGATCCTAATAAGCCAATAAAGCATAAATAAGAAAAGAAAAGAAAAGAGTAAGGATACAAGGCTGCCCCTGAAATAAAAAGACACGGTCAAATTCACTAGGGTACCTGTCAAGATGTGTAGTTGTCAGAAGCTAAAAAGGACCCCTCCCCAAGTCCAGCAAAGTTTCTCCTGCACCCCCCTCCTGCCTCCCACAACTGCCCAGCTAGCACCTTCCCCTTTAAGATGGGAACATTTAGAAAACGAGCTAAAATCCCACCATCGAAGCCGTAAGCCAATAAACTGTCATGAGCATTGACAACACAACGCGTACATGGGACTCTAGATGCCTGGCATGCCTTTGGCTTAGCCGCCGACCTGATGACGGATGACCCCCTAAACAACCAAGTTGAATCGCCCTCTACATTGTCCTTGAGAGAGGGGTGGACATTACGCATAAAGCACCTAGAGCCATTTCATTCGAATAGGACGGGAAAAGACGATGTTCAAAAACAGCAGGCACCGATTATATGGGTAGCATGACAAATGTCGAGTGGGCTGGGATCCATGTGCACATCGATGATAGCTCGGCACAAATCACCAACATCCTACTGCGGCTCAGCAACATGCTGCAGTGGGCTTGGCTAAGCGCCGTAGATGGGTGGTTAAGCATCAGATACTATATGCCGGAATGACTTGAATGGCTACGAAGCTACGTCAGTCGCAACCGCTCCTCGGGCTACTACAGCTCAGGCCGTCGACGCGTCACCGCTCTTCACACTTGGCCGCGCAGATGGCCGGCGTCTGTTAGCTTGTACAGCTGATCTTCATCTGGTTGGCGTTGGATGCCCTCGTCTGTAACACGTCGTCATGGCGGTTGGCTCATGATGACTGTCCACGTAGGTCAGGGCAGAGGGCAGAGAAAACTATAAATTGCAATGAACATCTTGGGAAACCTGGGCGACATATTACAGCTCAGATCACCTTCAAGTTTTCCAGTCAAAGAACGAATGCAGGATATTTTGTTTTTTTTATTTTTTACTTAGTACATCATCATGACCATCGTCACCACCGGCATTCTTCGATTCCACTATAATGACGCTGCAACCGATATTGAATACAAGTCATCGGCGTTTTGGCAGCACTATCTCAAACAAGAATTTGCCGTCACGCGGACATGCTCCGTGACTGCGGAGGTGTCGCCGGATGGCTCTCGGAGACGGGCCGATATCCTTGTAAGCCGATATGACGAGGATCATCATCTCATGTGTGCTTTGCTCTAGGTAGAGCGTAAGCGACCTGGTGGTAGCCTAAGCGAAGTCGAAGACCAGGCGCTAGACACGGCCAAGATATGCGTCGAGGCAAACGGCATGGGCTTCGTTTACGCTATGACTACGATCGGCATGTTTTTTTTCGCTTTTGGTTTTACGACATGGACGAAGAGGCCCTCACGCCTCTCCACGGGGAAGCGACCAAGGCAGACTCGACCCAATACATCGATGCCGACTCACAAAATGCCAGGGTATTACCGCGTTGCCTTGCAATGGAAAGACAAGAGCTTCCTGTGCATAAGACACCAACCGTCCCGAGTCAGTCCTTAGCCAGCCTTCAAGAAGACGTCTATGAATACAGTGTGCCAGCCAGCAACCATACCACGGACGAAGTCCACTCTGGCGAGCTGTCGTCCTCTTCTTATCCCTCTCAGCGGGCACCAGCATCCCTTGATAACTCGGGCTACGCTTCACAGCCTCACGCCGTCAAAGTCCGGCGCGAAACGCACCCCTTTCATCCGGACAAATACCTTTTCAAGGACATCAAGGGCAAGACCAGACAGACCGTCAAAAGCGATTGGACACGGATCAAGCTTAATGGGAAGAGTGTGTGGGCGGTACTATGGAAAGAAGGCGGTCTACGTCAGTGACATTGAAATCAATTAGGACTTGTATCAAATGCAAAACGCCCTTCCGAGTCGCCTAAGATGTTTCTAGTCAGAACAGAATGGAATAATCTACTTTGTCTTTGTGAGAACCACCATTCAAGTTTACCATGCCAGGGTAAAGTCATCCAGGACACCGTATCGCTCGTGGGCGCTGCATTCTCATTTAAGCAAATTCTCGCCACGCACGGCAAGCCTAGGTTTGTTTTACCTACACCAATGCGTAGAGGCCTTGAACAGTCTACGGCCAAGCGATCGATGGCCCAGTCAAAACGATACTGCCCTACGCAGGCTCGACGACCGTCACTATAATGAATCAACATGCCGATAATTGGCTTGTACGAGATGCTTTTGTTGATACAGCAAGCGATCCCCTCGACATCCTCCAATGGACAGCTCGTGTAGTACCACAGTTCATTGCATTGGGTATAAGGCGGCGGTGACGAAGGCCTTATGAACGGCGGATACGTCACCCGATACCTCTGGTCGACATTCTCAGGTACGTTGTCTTCTACATTCTTGTTTTCAAAGCCGAAGTACCTGATCCATCTATCGTCGCAAAACGGGTCCCAGTCGTTGACATATATCCGTGACGGACTCCTCGTTGTTTTGTAAATGCGGTGGAACTCAAGTTGGAGTGTAGGATGTACGTTGTAAGGTCCGAGCATCGCTGCTCTTCCCTTGTTTGAGCAAAACTAAAACGCAAAATGTCAGCGCAGTTCTCAGCATCCAATGACTTCATATCGTACAATAAAAGCCAGAAAGAGAGGTCTGGAAGGCCAAATGGCAATGCCGGGATGTTTGACAGCCCAAATCTGTGTCAGGTACTCGTCAGGGTCAACAGGCATATACATCCAAAGCACGGAGGTAACATCAGTGTCCAAGTCGAGATCAAAATGTGTCGTGGAGTCCAAGCCGTGCGCAAAGATCTTTAAAACGCGGAATCCGCGGATAGCGGCAGAGTAGCCGGTTGTCCCAGGTGTGTTACAATCCAAAAAAGTCATTCTTAAGTCATCCAATGGTCCTATGGGAGAGTCACATGTGTCTAGATTTATTAGTTGACACGACATGCCTGGTGTAGGCCACGCTTGCTCGAGCGATGGGTCATTTCTTGAAGTGTGAGGTTCCGCCGGATCAAGGAGACGTCTGATTTTCAAGCCCTAGGATGATATTAGGATGGATTTAGGCAAAAACGGAGCTAGGATAAGCTAACGTCAGACTGTGTGATTATTCGTACAAGACCGCCATTTCTGGCGAGCTGCTTCCACCACACTCCGCAGCAATCCAAATAAGAGGATCGGACATCGTCCCGCTTTGGCAACTCGAAATGAACATTTCTGACGCCAACATGGTCATATGCCACATAGATTGTCCGAGTTATATGGCCTTGCCGCGCGTACAGAATCGGGCGTCCCTTCGCATCATTCCCCAGAGGCGAGTTCTGTAAGGATTGGAGGTACGAGACGCCTTCTATGCTCACATATGTCGCGTAGACATCCTGGGTAAGATCGATTATGGAATCAGACGGATGGAGGTGTTGCGTGACTTCTTGGGAAGCGATGGCGGCTAACTGTCGGTAGAGATATTCTGCGACCAAGTAGCAGATCTCCTTTGGCAACTGACGTAAGAAACCAAGACCTAGATTCCTGGCCACGGCCCGTTTAAAGCGTTCTTGCCGTTTAAGTTCGAGGCGAATTGAAGGACTGAATATATAATCTGTGGCAGCGAGGAAATTTGATGATATGGGCAACAGCTTGACAGAATAACATTCGCGGTGGAAACACGGAACTCGACGACTGTTCCGCATGCAATGAGTGTGGCAGCACATATGGACACAAATCCCGTTCTTATCCTTGTGCGTAGTACCACGCCGAAATTGGAATTGAATTGTTGCATGATCATCGTCAAAAGCTGGAGGAGGAAGTCGGACGAGCTAACAGTAAGCAGTCTGACAGTCAATTTTAATGGAATGAAAGGAAGCATACCTGCAACCACTAATTCTTCGTCGTGGACGCGGAACTGGCAGAGCCTGCACCGGCTTTTGTCAATACACACACCCCGTACGCTATCCTCGGCCGCCATTGCCTCTGGCTGTGTACTATCAGGGGGCGAAGCTGACGCGGCTCTGGAGTGTCTGAGTGCATGAAGTGCTTGAGCCTGATGATGGATTGCTGTGCTTATGTAAGGGCTGCACAGAATTAAAACGTCAATTATGCAATAGTGGGGCTTACAGTGGGTGTAGCTACCGTGCTTTTATTTATTGCACTTCACCCCCCAGCAGCCTTGTATGCTCCTTCAACGAGACTGCACGGAGCAAACGTGAAGAAATGGATGAGCATGGGCTCTAAGCCATATTGATGAGAAAGACGCAAGGCCGTCTGTGCTAGTATCTATGGAGTAACTTGACTTGAACTGATCCCCGCTGTTTTTTTTCCTTTTAAATGTGACTGAACCTGGCATGATATGATAGCTAGTAATCGCACACAGTTTCACTTATTCTCTTCACTCAGGTATGCTTATTAGAATTGTCCACTTACAAAGTCCAACGCTGTAGGAATAGTTGACCGAAACTCCGATACATTATAGTTCTACCGCCCATAAGATAACTGCAACACTTTGCAAGTTGGAAGACTTCTATCCCATATGCGGGATTCCAAATGGCCTCTTCTCATCCGTTTGTAAAACTTGGCTCCGTTCATGTCTTGCCTGGCCTGTTGAACCAAGCATGTTTCCCCTGGTCGTAAACCGAGCGGATCCTAAGAAACCGTCTTGCATAAGATACCTTTAGCGAAGGATATATTCTGTACTATACGGTACCGGGCAGCATTACTTACCGAGAATTATTATTAGACTTCTTGTGTCGCATGGGCATATCGGAAGCTAATTTCTGCCTCAGACACTGACGTTCAGCAACTGGGCAAACGCCACCAATAGCAGCCGTCCAACAAGCCAGAGTGGAGCCGCGGAGTCACGGACCAGTTTGGGGTTGGGAGGGAGTACATCACTTGCACTACATCACATCACACTTCTGTCAAATCGACGCCATAAATTTTGCTCCGTCGCTCGACCATGTCTACCTGTTCTGCCTAGCCTTCCACGTCGTCCATCTCGTGGTCCATCTCGGCGCCATTCGTACTGGCCGCGTACCTGACAGTCTCATCCGCCGCTCTGCTGAAGCTTCATTTCTGATCTTTTTCCATTTTTGAGCCTGCACTTCCTGTGATTGTTATTTTCCCTTCTTCGCGGCGGAGTTGTCTCTTCGGCTGGCTCCTTTTGCGTACACACCCGCCTTCGAGCCCCGGCCTATCCTTGATGCGCTTCATTGACCCAGAGTGCGACGCATACTCTACGATAACGAAAGCGATTACACGAGCTTTGTAGGCAGGTTGGACTACATTCTCTCGATAGCGAATTCCTCTGCGATAAGTCTTCGAATCGGCAGTTCATGTGGGAGTCGCAACATCGGGCGGCCCCAAACATCAAACACCACCCCAAGCCGGCAGGATGAGTAACCGCCATCTGCCGGCTGGGCAGCACATGCAAGGAACATCTGCTAGCATCCAGAATGTTGATATGGGCCATGGCCCTGGGACCGGAGGTCCTAGAAGGAGACAACCTCAATATATGCCCCAGTATCACCAGCAGCACATGGCATCGATGTATCCCAACTATGGGCCGTATGCGCCTCAGCGGTACTATGCCATGCCGCATCAGTACAGCAACGGCACCGTGCCGTCACAGGTCTACATGCCCTACCAGACATATACAAGATCACCGCCAACTATGCATCAATATGCTCCGATGGTGGGCGTCAGCGTGCCTCAAAGTTACCCTCGCCATGCTCAACAGTCTCCAAGTCTTACTACCTCATACCAGCCTCCACCTGCTCCTGCTACCGCTCCTCTTCCACCACAAACCCCATCTTCAACACATTCATCGCAGATGGCCCCTCCGCCAACGCCTCCTACTCCACAGACGGTCGAACAAGCCTTCGCTCAGCAAGCCCCACCACCTGTAGAATCTCCTGTCCCTGCAGAGCGGCCGAGCTTCCGTCCTCCAGTAAGTTGTCAGCCCTTGGGTCTCAGATAGTAATTGTATCCCCGAACAGCTGGAAAAATGGCTAACATGGGGTACGAAATAGCTTCCTTGGTTCTCCAGACCTGATTTAGAGTTTCCCAAAAGAACAGCCCGGTCGAGACTAAAGAAGAGGCCCTTGACATCTAACGGCGCAGCTGTTTCCCTGCCCGAACAACCTGGCGCTGCTGCAGAGCAACATTCCATAGGGTCTACTGCCCAAACTATCTCGTCAGAAGAGTCGTCCGTCAATCAGGACTCATCTTCGAAATCTATAGAAGGAAGGTCTGCAGAGATCGAGCCTATCAGTGCAAAGAAGGCGGATTCGAGCGAAGTTGCATTCGCCACAAATGGACATGGTGCGCCTGGTACACCTGCTAAGCCCTTTGAGAAGCCCCATATCCAGGAATCTGAGGCTGAGGGGGAGTCCGTCGCACCTCCTGCACCCGTGAAGGCTGCCCCCAGCAGTTGGGCTAAGCTATTCTCATCACCTGCCGTTCAAAGCACCCCTCATCTCAATGGAGTTCATGGCGTCTCTTCAGGCCAGACGGCAGATGTCGAATCTGCCGCCTCCAAATCGGGGCTTGGCTCGAACTTCTCTGTTGCACATAAGTCTTCTTTGGCCGACGTGATCCGAAGCTTTTCTGTAGACAGTAATAGCAGTGCCTTGTTGATTGAGCCCCGTGGCCTCATCAATACTGGCAATATGTGCTACATGAACTCGGTTCGTATAGTCTGCTACACCACCTGCATATGCAAGTTTATTGACCCCATGACAGATACTGCAAGTTCTTGTCTTTTGTGCACCTTTTTATGGTTTCCTGGAGCAGGTCAGACAGAAGGCTGCGCATAGCTTCAAGAGTGAGACACCTCTTGTTGACATACTGTGAGCTTATCCGATCTTCCTGAACCTCATGTATTGGAATGCGTGAATTCTAACGTTAAGCAGTGTCGTCTTCTTGCAAGAGTTCAAGGTCCTCGCGTCTGCAAATTCCGCTGATCAACTCTACCATTCCGTGAGACCGGAGACATTTGAGCGACATGGTGAGCCATTCACCCCCGAATTTGTGTATGACGCCATCAGACAGCTGTCAAGGTTCGCTAGCATGGAGGTAAGCACTGGACAGAATCTCTCACCTAGGTCATCGTTGTCATTAGATCTTGCTAACTTTTCCTAGCATGGCCATCAGCAAGATGCGGAAGAGTTCTTGGGCTTTTTATTGCAAACCCTAGACGACGAGTGCACTCATCTCATGAATAGATCGGCCAATAGCGACAAGGGTAAGCTTGCATCTGATACTCTTCCTGCGCAGAACGGGCTGGAGCCTTCGGGGGATTGGCTCGAAGTCGGACGCAAGCAGAAGTCTGCCGTAACCCGATCATCCGGCTCCAATTCGTCAACACCCATTACCAAAATATTCGGGGGGCTCTTGCGGTCAGAATTCCGTGTCCCCGGTCTGAAAGATTCCATCACTACTGAGCCCTATCAGCCACTGCAACTCGACATTGGCTCGCCAGATATTCGAAATGTTGTGGACGCTCTTAGAGGTCTTACTCGACCGGAGCGCTTGCAGGGGAACTTCAACTCTCCTCGCGGTAAGGACGTGACAGCTACAAAGCAGGTGTTTATTGAGTCTTTGCCTCCAGTCCTCATCCTTCACCTCAAACGTTTCCAGTTTGACGCGGAAGGACATGGTACGATCAAGATCTGGAAGAAGATTGGCTATCCTTTGGAGCTGGACATTCCCCGAGAAGCACTCTCGCGCCAGCGCCGCCAAAATATCGGTGACGGTCCCATGCCGCGGTACAAGCTCATCAGCGTTGTGTACCACCATGGAAAGAATGCCAGCGGTGGTCATTACACAGTTGACGTTCGTCGACAAGATGGTCGCGAATGGATTCGTATCGATGATACTGTCCTTCGCAGAATTCGTGCCAACGATGTGGCCAAGGCGGGAGCAGAAGAAGACATAAAGGATATGCACACAGAGAGCTTACCAGTCTCTGGTGCCCCTACCAATCGCTTTGGCGTCATGAACGACGAGGACACAGGTGATGAGGACGGATGGAAGCAGGTGACAACTTCCACCAGTGGAAACAAGAAACTCAACAATCCCGTCAATGGCGCTACCAAGGTCGTCGGTGAAAAGAAGCCGGCCAAGGACAACATCAAGGAAAATAAAATAGCCTACTTGTTGTTTTATCAACGCATGTAATCCTGACTTGAGGAATCTGTACGGAGACCGGGATGAGCCGGGAATACATGTTGTCTGGTATTTCACACTAGGGGAAGGAAAGCTGAGTGGCATGTACAAAATCAAAAGTAATGCATTTGTGTGAGTTTCATTACCGGACGGACATGGGAACGGCGGATGTATGCAAAGACCTCATAGTGGATGTATCGTAGGCCGACTGGGCTCCCAGTTCTTGATCTGGCTTCATGGATGGATAGATGGAGACCGATGACGTGAAGGCGGTGTTACTGGTGCAAAGAAGACGTCTGCCGTGATTGGCGTTACGAGCTGGGGCAAACACTCGCAAAAGAGATATGGCGGGAGTGCCAGGCTTCGTCTTCACGGGTTCCCGCAAACGCGCGGGCGCTTCAATATAGCGTTATAGCAATGTTGAACAAGTCACCTCATCGATTCCGACTCTGTGGCCCTGATAGTAACCAGTCGTGTCTTGTCGACAGCGCAACTTTGCGCATGAACAGGCCTAACTCATCGATAATAGTCACGCCAACAGTGCTTCCAGATTGCAGGATGTTGCATGGTATGGGTGAGAATTTGTATTGTCAAGACGACATCGATACATGGTAAGAGTACACAAGACTGCCAAGTCCTTCTCTAATAACGTTGATGCGGGCCGCCACGGTACAGTAAAGTAAAAGCATGGCCGCCGCCCTATGACGTGTCCCAGCCCGTCTACGCAGGACATCCCATCTATCCGCTACCTGCTCCCGTTTCGAATTTTGCAAGACGAGTCCACCACTTAGTGTCTCCTGATGACGGACATGGAGTCGAGGGCGTGCTTCTCGGCAATCTCGGCCTCGACCTGGGTGATGATCTCGCTCAGGTAGGGTGTGTCCTGCCAGCGCATGAGAAGGATGTATAAAAAATATATGTTGTGTCCGATGTTGCACGATTGGTGGCGTCGGGTTGACTTGATGGACCTACCTCCTGGGACTTGGTCCACTGGTCCTCGGGCAGAAGCTTGTGCTGGTAACTGCACTGGACGGAGCGGCGAATGCGGTAGACCCGGTCGTAGGACTCCTTGGGCGAGAGACGCTTGAGCGCAATCTGAGTGACTTCGCGCTCTTCCTCGACAAGGTCATCGTATCTGCGTTTCGTGAAGCAAGCCCCATATTAGCCCTCTCGTCCAATACTAGGGGCAACGAGCCGCGCCCATTGAACGCATATTTTCCCCCTCTGCGAAACACATTTCCCAGTTTAAATTGAGTCTTGGTTCGGTTCTGTCTGTGTCGCGGCGTCGGCTCCTCGGGGGTGAATCACGGGCTCGTTTTACCTTAGGCCGAGCTTCTTGTAGCCGGCGGCATTGGCGTACCAGTTGGCGGCGGGCATGACCATCTTGGTCAGCCAGGGCCGGCGCAGGACGAAAGGTGCGAGGGAGTAGCCGGACATGATGGCGGCGGTCGTGGTTGGCGGTGTTATGGGACGGGGAGGGTGATGATGGCTTTTCTTTGACTCTGCCTCGGGGATGGATGGCACCGAATTGCGGCGGCTGTGATTGGGGAGGTCCGGAGCGTCACGTGGGAGCGGGAAGCGGTGCAAGGGTCGAATAGTGGTGCACGTGATGAGGTGGTCAAGGCAATGCGGATTTGCAACGGATGGCGTGCCGCCGAGTCAAGAGCTCGATGATGACGTGGGCTGTACTACGACATCATCGTCTGCGTTTTTCGTATTCTGTACCACTGCGATACGGTACATACATACAGCAACCCCATCGTCATCACTTCCCACCTGTCCGTGCGGACGAGAGTGAAATGCGTGATGCAGTCAGGACGGGATTGTAGGAAATTCATGCTTTGTAAAGGACGGCGCGATGCTTCAGCCCGATGCACTGATATTCGGCTACGTGGATGTTGGTCTTTTTATATCCTTGTTCACATTGCATGGGAGATGCTGCACCTTGAGGCTGCTAGGCACGAGTAGCCGGCCTTGCTTCAATCCTGGAATCGATGGGCTGTCGCTGTTGGTTGCAGGCGTCAGCGGGAAGACACAGGAATCCGCATGATCCTGGACCTTGGCAAGGGGACGTCAACGTCAGACTACAAGTGCCTTGGGAGTTTGGTAGCGCGTGCTTGGATGCTCGGGGGTACAAGGGGGGCTGATACTGTATGTTCAGCCGGAAGTCAAGAGATGACACCACCACCTGTGGTTTCCGTGATGAAATCGGCTTGGACGATGGACAATTTGTCCTTGGTCCGTGGGTGGAATGCTGCAGAGCCATTGCAGTGTAAAAGGAGCGCAAAAAAAAAAGGAAGGAGGAAAAAAACTTTCAATTGATTATTGGCTATTCAGATGATGGAAAGACCGCCTGCGGGTTTACGTCGTCGACTTGATGCAGCCTTGACGGAGTGTTTGCGGTTCGTGCCAATTGAGTCCGATTGACTACAGTATCAGCGCCGGGCGTCGATTGGCTGGCTATTCGCCACAATTTCTTGATGCTTTGTTGAGCCTACATGTGAAACCACACATGTGAACATGACATGAGGAGGAAACCGGGGCCATCAATTGATTGCCAATGTAGTAGCTGGGAAATAAAAAGAAAAAGGGCCTGGCGGGGCATGGAACAATGCTTGCGCCGGCGCGGTGCCGTCGCGCGCTTGAGTTTGGTGCTTGTCCACATGCGCTTCTTGACGCCAGACCCCACCCAGACAAGGGCATGGGGCGGTCACGCTGGTGCTATTAGAGCCCCCGCCGCCGGCAGCCACTGCCACTGCCACTGCCATTGGCCACTTGTTCTCCGCCGACTTGCCTCGACTTGCCTTGCACTTACAACAAATCCACCGATTGACCGCTTTCTGCCGGCATCATCATCATTCTTCTTCTTCTTCGCCTTCCAACTTCTTCTTGCTTCTCGCAAGGCTCGACTCACTGGAAACCTCCACGCCTCATCCACCGCCGTGGATGATATTCCGTCTGCCAGCTTGATTGCTTCCTTCCTCGCCCAACCGACGCCTTCGCATCAAGTTCGTCTCACCTCCCGCTGCGCGTGCACGCTTCTTCCATTCCGCTTTAGCCCGACACCAATGGCAAGCGCTACTTGTTAAGTACCTAGGTACCTTTTCTGCGTGGGAGACGCTCGCTGCGTTCCCCGCAGTCCGCCAGTCCCTGTTCTCCCGGCATCGGCTCGAATGCATGGGCGTAATACTTCTTACATTACTACTACTGTTGCTTCTTCTTCTGCTGCTTCAGCTGCTACTATCACGACGACGACGACAACGACGACAACGGCGGCGGCGGCGACGGCGACGGCACAACGACAAGCGGCAACAACAATCAGAACAGCAATTTCCTGCGTTGCTGTCAATCTCACATCCCTTTGCCCAGCATCACGGCGCTGCCCCGCCTATCTGGCCTGGTCGGCCTGTGCAATCGAGAAACCAAGCCCGTCTTGGACCTTAGACGCACGACCGACCATTCGGGGAGGGGGATGTTCACGAGCCTTGCGCAGACAAATCTCAGGCTTGCCCCCCGATTTCGCCCCGGGTCGGATTTCACGTTTTGAACCATCTGTCCACATTTGGATTTTCTTTTGGTTCCTCATCAGCATAGTCGGCAACTGCGGCAACGAGCAAGCCTCATCTCGTCCGCCGACCACCGTGTGATGTCTCACGATCAACCCGCTGAGTCAGGCAGGGTTCCCGCGTCATCAGAACATGCAACGACCTCATATCGAACCTCGGCCGACTTTCCAATGCAGCAAACCGGGGCTGTGACCCCTCTGCAAAAATGGGCCGTCTCTGCCTCCGACTCTCAGTTCAACGCCGTCGCTGGGGCCGTAGGCGGATTCACCTCTGGAGTTGTCACCTGTCCTCTGGACGTCATCAAGACCAAACTCCAAGCTCAGGGCATGTACAGAGTGCTGCAAGATGGCCGTCATGTCGGACAGCCAAAAATGTATAACGGTCTGGTGGGAACAGCTCGTGTTATATGGCGAGAAGAAGGAATTCGGGGCATGTATCGTGGCTTGGGTCCGATTGTCATGGGATACTTGCCGACTTGGGCCGTTTGGTTCACAGTGTACAACAAGAGCAAAGTCTGGATGGCTCACTATTCCGGTACGTCCGCTTTGTGTTTCTTGAGCATCCTCGTCTAAGATAAATCCCGGGCCTTGCTACCTTGCACCCCCCATCGAAAGGGAATGCTTAATGCTGACCTCGGCTCATATTAGACAACCCACATTTGATCAATTTCTGGTCATCCATTGTGGCTGGAGGGAGCAGCACGATTGTTACAAATCCCATATGGGTCATCAAGACCCGGCTCATGTCACAGAGCCATTCTCCAGCAGCAGACCACGCTGCCCATTACATGTATCCAAAACCCGGCAACACTCCAACGGTGAGACCGACATTGAACCACCCTTGGCATTATCGGTCCACTCTTGATGCTGCGAAGAAGATGTACACCTCCGAAGGCTTAGCATCCTTCTATTCTGGACTTACACCTGCCCTTTTAGGTCTAACGCACGTGGCCGTGCAGTTCCCGACGTATGAGTATCTCAAGACTTTATTTACCGGCGAGGGAATGGGCCAAGGTGCAGGCGAGGCACACTGGCTCGGCATATTGTCTGCATCAGTCCTATCCAAGATTTTGGCCAGCAGCGCCACTTATCCGCACGAGGTTATTCGAACGCGACTCCAAACTCAACGGCGGCCAGTAGCAGGGGAGCATTTCCTCCAAGGACTAGGCATTACTACTCCGACTCACGGGAAATCAGCTGCCACAGTTGATAGTCGCAAATACAAGGGTATTGTGATGACATTCAGAACAATTCTTCAGGAGGAAGGCTGGCGGGCATTCTATGCTGGCTTGGGGACCAATATGATGCGGGCCGTCCCGGCTGCGACAGTCACCATGCTGACATACGAGTATGTCATGCGCTTCCTTCACACGCTGAAGGCCGAGGGAGAAAGTAAACGACTCGGGCAAATGGATCGATAGATGACCATCCCTACGTCCGCCATGGATATGACCTCCCGCAACCGATGAATGCAGACACGAACAATCAATCTCTTGTTCAAACTCGCACACACTCGCCCACATGACATTGATATACTCAGGATTTCAAAATTTCACCCAAGAAACGAAATGGAAACCAGGTGCATCGTATCAAATACCCTTCGGAAAACAAGGACGGCTTGTAGGCATAGACAGATTTAGTTCCTTCATGGATCATTTTTTTTTTTTCCTTCGCGTCAAACATACGCCTTCTCATGGCGTGAATATTATTATTGCTTTACTTTGTTTTTATAAAAATGCATATAATGGAACACTGTATGATGAACATCGGACGAAGCAAAGGGAGTTGTCGATCCCTAGAGAAAGACGGCGGATGAATTGAGCTGCGGAGAAATGCCGCAAAAGGAGTCGGATGTGGTTGTAGCATTACCGTTGACGCACATAGCATAGGAGTTTTTTGATGGCTAAATAAACCTCATTTCACGCGTCTATGGATATAACGCGGCGAGGAGACGTGAATGCCGGTAGAAACGTATAAGACGTGGGATTTGCTATTTACGGCCGGCCTCTCTCCGTGCCGCTCTAATGGACGATCTTGTGTATCTGTTTCTCGTGGCCGGCCATTAGATGTGGTCTGAAGCAGGTCTCAAGCAGGTCTCAAGCAGATCTGGTGTTTATTTGGCCTTACACGAAGAGCAAGCTGGCCATGGCGAAAGCGGCGACGGGCGCCATGAATTTCTAGGTTCGTGGGTTTCAGTGATGGGTCGGAATTGAAGGGTGTGGTGTGGTGTCGTGTTGTCGTCGGAAACTTACTCGGGGGTCCATGGAGGCGGGGGAGGCCTTGATCTGGTTTGTTTTATGAGAGAGGATGCAGGAGCGCCGTGGCAAGAAAAGGTAGGCTTGAGTGAGAGTGAGAGTGTGAGTGTGAGTTGAGTGCAAGGTGGGTGGGGGTCAGAGTGAGTGAGTGAGTCAGTCGATGAGTGAATCATGCAAAAAGACTGCTGTTGGTCCAAGCTCGGGCCTGTGCCGTCCAACACGCCATGCCTGCCCATGTCTGCCCATGTCTATCCATGTCTGCCTTGTTTAAACGGCGAGGTATGATTGATGCACCCCAGCCATCGTCATGCAGGCATCGCACCAAAACGAAACCAGACTGTTCCTTATTATCACAAAAGCACAAGGCGCGGCGCCAAAAAACAGCGCAGGGGGAAGCGGAGGGAGGGAAGGGGGAAGGGCTCTCGACGGACCAAACTCGTGCCTGACTGACTTGGACTCGATGCTCACAATACCACCCCGCTGTGATGATGTGATTCGCGCCGGGTAGAATCCAGATACAGGCGAAGGAGGCACAATAATATCCAACAATCTCTCCAATTCAAGTCCCGCACCTGCGGCCCTCGTCGTCCTGCCGCCCTCCCGCCTCCCGCCGCGCCCAGACCCCAAGGCAGCTTTGCGCAAAGCTCAGGAAACTGCGAACAGCTGTTGTTGCTTTTATTCGGCTCCTTCCCAACCCATCTTCTCTTTCTGCTCATTTTCACAATTCACAAGCAACCCCCAAAACTCCATTACGCCGAATTTCCCGCTTTGTTTTAGTTACCCTCGCGCAAGTTTTTTTTTATTATTTTTGGTTTGCTGCCCTTTTCTTCTTCTTCTTCGCCACTCTCGCCGTCGTTGGACTTTCCGCGATACTTCCATCCTACGCTTCCATCCGCCCAGATATGCCCGTGGAGCTGCGCAAGCGCAAGGCGCCGCAGCCACCTGCCGCTCCGGCGCCAGCTGTAAAGAAGGCCGCCAAAGCTGGCAGGCCCGCCAAAGCAAAGGCTGCTGCTACGAAGAAGGCCGAAGAAGCTGTGTCCAAGGAGGAACCGGTTCCTGCTGCGAACCAGAACCAGGATGCTGAGACTGCTCCCGCCGCGGCGAGGAAGGTTGCTGTCGGCGATACTGTCGACCTCGATGGCTTCGGGGGCGAGATCGAGACCAACGATGGGGAGAAGACGACGTTGAAGGCTCTTGTCGAGAAGAGCGGGAGCGGAGTTGTGCTCTTTACTTATCCCAAGGCTTCTACTCCTGGCTGTAAGTGGTCTTCTTTCTTGGTGGGCTGTCATCCTTTTCCACCGGTAATCACATCTCGTCTTCGTCTTCACAGATGAGCTATGATGTTTGAGCTCAGATGGTGGGTGTAGGGGGGACAACAGAGACAGCGCCATGCTGATCTACGGCCAACAATGACTCCCGCGACTTTTGCATCGAGATCTGTGCGTACAATGTGCTAATGCGTCGCGTTCCCCTAGGCACAAACCAGGTCTGCCTTTTCCGCAACTCTTACACCCCGCTGACTGCAGATGGCCTCGCCATCTACGGCCTCAGCGCCGACTCACCCAAGGCAAACACCACGTTCAAAGAGAAGCAGAAGCTTCCCTACCCGCTACTGTGCGACCCCCAGTCGACCTTGATTGCGGCTATCGGACTGAAGAAGCATCCCAAGGGCACACAGCGCGGCGTGTTCGTCGTGGACAAGAAGGGTAAAGTGCTTGTTGCCGAGGCGGGCGGTCCTGCTGCCACGGTGGACAGAGTGAAGGCTCTGGTGGAGGAGCTGAAGAAGTGACTTTTGTTTTTGTTTTTATGTTATTGCTCTTATGTACAGAGTTGTGGATTGCTTTGGCTATTTCTTTAACTTTTTGCCTTCATCCCTCCCCCCCCTTTCTTGTGAGGGGGGTTGGAACACGCTTTGCTTATGGACGTATGATATTCTCACTGTATTGCTGAAATGGGCTCGGGACTAAGTGAGGAATTGCTATAGATGGATTTGGTATGTTTATGAGGAAAATAGACTTAATTGGCATGAATGTACGCCGTGGCAGCTTATTCAAAGATGAATGCTGTGAGGTTGGTGAGACGGGGTGCTCCTCGGCGACAACAAGGAGTGAGCCGACCAGATGTATGTCTTTGCTAACCTACAATAACTATTGGACCGCCCAAGAAGAGTCGGCGCTGCGGCCGTAGATGGCGAGCCCGTCTGCGGTGAAAGGAGCATAGGCGCCTCTGACCAGAGAGTGAGTTTTGATACGAAATCTACGCGAACTCGACTTATGCAGGGTAACCTCGGTAAAGAATCGGCTAATCTCCACCAGGACCAATGACGACGGATGTCTTTCCATACCTCCAAAACGATCCCATCAACCACTCCCTCACTCCTCAATTCAGCCTCCTCTCACCGCAGCGTCAAAATGTCGTCTCAGGCCGTGGCCAAAGCGGCCGGCGGGCTCGTCTCAATCGCAAAGGTACAGCCCCGCCTCAACGCGCGACCTGGCTCGATCCCCTCGCGCACCTGTTAAACTCGCTACTGACAACCCTGGGGGAATTAGAAACACACCGTCCAGTCCACGGGAATATGGGAGTCGATCCGCCGCGCCCTCTCCATCGACCCCAACCGGTCTAACGGCGTCCCGCTGAACCCGTACTACCGCACCCCGGCCCCAGGCAGCAACGACCCGGCGGCCTACGACGACCCCGTCACCCTCCCCGCGGGCGACATCGCCGACAACCCGTACTGGAAGCGCGACCACCGCAGGCACTACCCGCAGCTGAGCGTCATGAGGCAGGCCGACGTCGCGAGCCTGCTGACGCTGGGCAGCGCGGCAAGCCCCAAGGTCGAGCTGGTTGGCCAGGCGGGCGAGAGGCAGCTTGTTGCCGCGCAGGCCGAGGGCGAGACTGGGCTGGCGAGGTGTCTGGAGAAGAAGGCCGTTGCGGAGGACGTGTTTGTCGATGGGCTGCCGCCTTTGCCGAGCGGGCTGAGCTTGGCGAAGGGCAGCTGGGACGTTTGTCGGTATGAGTTGACGGAGGAGAATACCTATCCTTCTGGGTACGTTGAATTGCGTGCGCGCCTGGACTGCTCTGGTTTTGTACTGACGCTGCTTTAGATATCCCTGCCGAACTTTCCAATGAGCGGTCTTTGTGTGTGATTATTGTACATAAGAAGAAGGAGCTTTGTGGTCGTAGACCTTGACGGTGTTCTTTTGTTTCATCTTTAAGAATAGCAAATTTGAAATGCTTTGTATCCTATGCTGGATAGTCGTAGACGTAAACGGTTTTCGTTTGTATTATTTCTCTTCGAAATAAACAATTTGAAATGCTTTATATATCCCATGCTACAGATGCATATGCCACCGGTATCAACAGCAACCCAAACGCCAAATCTAACTAAAAAAAAAAAAAAAAAAGTCGCTCAAGAGCCCGTCTACGCAGACGCCATCCTCTCCACGACCTTGGCCTTGCCCTGCGCCCTCTTCATCCTGTCGTCAAAGTCCTGCACGCCCTCGTCCGTGTTCTCCGTCGACAAGGTGTCCGGCTCCACGAGCGCATACACCATCCTCACATTCTTCTCCAACCTCGCGTTCCGCGGCAAGGGCGGCAGAGCACACGTCCCGCCCGGCGGCATCCTGTTCGCCCAGACGATCGCCCGGCCCGCGAGCCGTCCGCTCTCCAGGAATTTCTCGAAGCCCTTTTGCATGCCGAACTGGCGGCCTTCTATGCGGCCTGCTTTGGCGCCATCGGCGACACCTTGCGCGTAGCCTCGCTGGTAGAGCGTTTGCTCGAGGTTGAGCACGTCGTCGAAGGGGTCTGGGGAGGACATATTGGTGGCTGCGGGCTGTTCGACTCGACTTTGACTTGGTTGCTAGGTTTTTGCTTGACGATTCTGTTGCATGAGTCATTCTTTCTCGTCATTGGGTGTGCTGCCGTGTGGCATGCTCGGGAAGTTGACAGCCAATTACTCACTCGATTGGAAACGTAGAGCGAAAGCTAATTCGGTCATTAGCGGAGATGAATCGGCTTATGTTTTCATGACGATAAATCTACATTGTTTTAAGCCATTTGGAGAAACGTGCGCATCTCGAGGTACAAGGTACTTGCTAAGTGCCCCTCTTCCGATCTGAAGTTCAATCGAGGTGGGGGGGGCTCCTTGCAAGAACCCCTCCATGCAACGTCCCACACCACTCTGCGCAAAATTCCCATTTCGGACTTCAGCTGACTCGGTGCTTGCTTCGTCTTTTGCGCTGCCCACCGTCTTCGTTTGGCCATATAACGCCCGCCCATTGAGTCCCGAAAGACGGTTTCTCCCAATCAGACTCTCGCAGCCGTAAGAAAAGAAAGGCAAAGGAAAAAAAAAAAAAAATAAAGAACCAAAGCCCCCAAAGGGCCCGTCGCAGAAAAACCACCTTGTCATGCCAGTTGAAAGCCCGATTCTTCCCGTCAAGGGCAAGAGGAACATCCTCATTACCTCGGCGCTGCCGTACGTCAACAACGTCCCTCACCTGGGGAACGTCGTGGGCAGCGTGCTCAGCGCCGACGTCTACTCTCGCTTCAGCAAGCTTCGCGACCGGCCCACGCTCTACATCTGCGGTACGGACGAGTACGGGACCGCCACCGAGACGAAAGCCCTTGAGACGGGCCAGACGCCTCAGCAGCTCTGCGACGAGTTCCACAAGAAGCACAAGGAGGTGTATGACTGGTTCGAGATCGGCTTCGACTACTTTGGGCGTACCACGACGCAGAAGCAGACGGAGATTGTGCAGGACATCTTCTCGAAATTGCACAAGAATGGATATCTCGAGGAGCGCACGACGACCCAGCCCTATTGCGAGAAGCATGATGGGTACTTGGCTGATCGGTTCGTCGAGGGCACATGCCCAAAGTGTGGTTATGATGACGCCAGAGGCGATCAGTGCGACAAGTGTGGAGGGCTTTTGGATCCGTTCGAGTTGATCAGGCCTCGATGCAAGGTTGACGGTGCCCAGCCTGTGCCTCGCGATACCAAGCACATTTTCCTGAAGCTCAACGAGCTCCAGCCCTCGATCGAGAAGTGGTTCGAGGGTGCGCACAAGAAATATGGCTGGCCTGCGAACGGGGCTGCCATTACTAAATCATGGCTTACCAAGGGTCTGGAGGGTCGAAGTATCACTAGAGATCTCAAGTGGGGTGTGCCAATTCCGTTGCCTGGCTATGAAAAAAAGGTCATCTATGTGTGGTTCGACGCGTGTATCGGATACCCTTCCATCACGGCCAATTACACTGATGAATGGGAGAAGTGGTGGAAGAGCCCTGAAGACGTCACCTTATACCAGTTTATGGGCAAGGACAATGTGCCCTTCCACACAGTCATTTTCCCCGGATCCGAGATTGGAACAGGCGAGAAGTGGACTATGCTAAACCACCTGTCCACGACTGAGTATCTCAACTATGAGAACGGAAAGTTCTCCAAGTCACGAGGCATTGGTGTTTTCGGCAACCAAGTCAAGGACATTGGCATTTCGCCTTCTGTCTGGAGATACTACCTCTTGTCGAATCGTCCCGAGACGGCCGACACTCAGTTTGAGTGGCAATCGTTTGTTTTTGCCAACAACAGCGAGCTACTGGCCAACTTTGGCAATTTCGTCAACCGCATCATCAAGTTTGTCAATGCCAAGTGTGATGGCACTGTTCCCGAGTTCTCCGCTTCTTATAATGACGACACCTTCGACTTTCCTGCCTGGATCGCTCGCATAAACAGCCTTCTGGCCGAGTACGTGGACGAAATGGAGAAGGTCCATATTCGCGCTGGCGTGCGAAAGCTCATGGAGATCAGCACCGAGGGGAACACCTTGCTCCAGTATAGGCTGGACAATACCAACCTGGTCGAGCAGCCTGAGCGGACCAAGACCGTGATCGGACTTGCCCTCAACCTGTGCCACTTGCTGGCATCTCTCGCCTCGCCATACATGCCCTCAACATCTGGATCCATCTGCGAGCAGCTAAACACAGAACTCGGCCTCATTCCAGATGCCTGGAGCCCGGAGATTCTCAAGGGCGGCCACAAGATCGGCAAGGCCGCGTACCTGTTCACACGCATCGACGACAAGAAGGTGGCAGAGTGGAAGTCACAGTTTGGAGGTAGTGCCGAATCCCGAGCGGCGGAGGAAGCCGCTAAGAAGAAGAAGCAGGAAGAAAAGGAGAAGAAGAAGGCTAGGAAGGCCGCCAAAGCTGCCGGAGCGGCCAAGGACGCGTTGGTGGAAAAGGCAGCTGCTGTTATTAAGGCGGTGACGGGAACAGAGGGGAAGAGGCAGGATGGTGCGCCTACGACGGGAGATACCATGGACCTGCCGATACGGGTCAAGTCTAAAGACCACTAGCTAGCGAAGACTCGGGGTTGATGGTGTAACCGGCTGCGAGAGGCGCATGTGGGAGCTAGATATTATGCATGAATGAAATGGTTCATTGGTTGGGGGGGGTAGATGGGAAAGGACAAGATTTCAACATGGGACGACAGAGGGTCGCGGCAAGGAATCTGGATGGTGTATATTTGCGCCTTTAGCGATAGAATTAGTAGAGAAGGATGTGTGTTTGCATCGCCTAGAGTGTGCAAGGCGGGTAGATGCTGTGTGTGATATTCCCCCAAGTAGCCAAACAGAAAGTCAACTTTCCATCCCACATGCGCACCAAGCTGTCCGAAAGAGGAAACCGGAATAGCGCCCCACATGAGGGGCAAAAAAAAAAAAAGAAAAAGAAAAAAAAGAAAACCACCAAAGCGCAACGTCCGTCACAGCTTTTCGCAAACCCGCAAACCAAAAAAAAATTCTCCCGAAACGTCCATCCAACCTCCGCCAACCGACCCAGTCCCCAGCCTCAAGGGGGGGGGGACCGAACCCGAACGACGACGGCCCGAGAAAAGATGGACATCCGCCTCCTCACGGCAGCCGACCTGCCGCTCATCCAGCACGCCAACCTGGAGAACCTGCCGGAGAACTACTTCCTCAAGTACTACCTCTATCACGCGCTCACGTGGCCGCAGCTAAGCTACGTGGCGGTGGACGCGTCGCGGCCGCGCAAGGGCGCCTACGACTACCCCAAGATAGTAGGCTACGTGCTGGCCAAGATGGAGGAGGAGCCGGCGGACGGGGTGCCACACGGGCACATTACGAGCCTGAGCGTGATGAGGACGCACCGACGGCTAGGCATAGCCGAGAAGCTGATGCGGCAGAGCCGTGAGTGAGCGCCGCTTTGAATTTTTATTTACCGACAAAACTAGAGCCGGCCGCGCTGACAACGGGTGTAGAACTCGCCATGGTGGAAACTTACCAGGCGAAATACGTCTCGCTCCATGTGCGCGTTTCCAACGCTGCCGCCAGACACTTGTACGAGGACACGCTGCGGTTTAGGAACGAGAAGACAGAGGCCAAGTACTATGCTGACGGGGAGGACGCGTACTGCATGCGTCTGGACTTGGATGGCGTCCGGGCGCGGGTGGACGACGAGGCCGAGGCCGAGGCCGACGCTGTGGACGAGGGCGCTGCTGTGGGCGATGTCGGGAGGGATCCTGGGAAGAAGGTCCGCGTTGCCGTCGGGAGGACTCTTGGCGTCGGCGCCCTGGTTGAGAAGGACGAGAGGCATCAGGCCGGGAAGTAGGCTGCTGGTCTAGGTTGGCCTACGTGTTCAACGCGCGTGGGCAGGCCTCAAGATATCGCTCAATTCGTGATTCTACCTGGTCTGCACCGCTGCGTAAATAACCAAAGCTCCAGTACCCTATCCCAGCTCGAAACCAGGACAAGCCGTGTAATAGATTCATCAGGTCCACACCCGTCACTACCACTCAATCGACTACTCGATACATGTGCCCAGGCCCGTCCCTCGCAATCTCATCAGCCTCCCATCCCCAGCCTGTCCAGCTTCTCGGCCAAAGCCTCAGCCTCCTTTCCCGCAGCCTTCTTCGGCCCAGCACCCTGGGAAACCACCCTGCCGCTCTCGCTGTCCATCCGCTCCGAGGACGATGCAGGCCCATGTCCGTCGCGCGCGCTGCCGCCGCCGAAGCGTGCTCCCCTGCCAAATAGCCCGCCTCGTCCATGACTCGTGCCTCGCCTGCCGAAGCCCCCGCGGAACGGAGGGCCACGCGGGCCTCGCCCGTCTTGGGGTCCGTCAGGGGGCCCGCATTGGCATGGATATCCGCATCCGAAGTCGTGGGGGTGGGGAGGAGGCGCTGGGGGAGCTGCCTTCGACGCCGGCGGTGCGTGCGCAGGGGGGATCGGAGAACCGGGCATGTCAGCAGGTCCCCGGCGTCCTCGCCACAGGTCCCTGTAGGCTCGTCTCGTCTCACGCTTCTGGTGCCGTTCTTCCCATTTCTCCGCTCGTCGTTGTTGGCGGCGCTCACGCCTGTGCGCCCTGCGCGTCTGCCGCTGTTCCTTCTTAATGCATCTCCACTGCGCTTGCAAGCTCTTGAGTTGCGCCTTGAGGGCCTTTTTATCCACGGCCTGGTTCGGAGACATGCTTGACGCACTGGCCTTGAGTTCCGCCTTGAGCGCTTTGAATTCGCTCTTGGTGGGCATCTGGTCCGGGTTGGATGTCCAGTCTCGTAGTCTCCGGATGTACAGCGGGAGCTGGTGGTCCTTGATATCGTCGTAGTTGGGAAGCGAGCCGATGGATGATGCGGACCTGCTTGAGACGACGGAGGAAACTGAGGACACTGAAGGCGACCGCTCGTGCTTCTCGTCGTGATAGGCCCTGCCACGGTCCACGGAGCATCGTTCTGCGTGGCTGCAGCTTGGGTTCACGTCTTGCTGGTGGCGGTAGCGCCCGTCGTGGTGGAAAGCATGGATGTCGCGATGCCATCCGATGGGAGATTGTTCAGTGGCCGCCTGACTCAGAGGTCCGGCATTGGGGACCCCCGGTATGCGTGCTCCAGTGTCCAGATCGAGCCTCACGCTGATCCCGCGCGGCCCGAAGAAGCCATCGTTCCACTGCTGAATAGTTGCCTCGATATCCTCCCTAGTCCTCGCAGCTCCCTGGTTCTCGCGCGACTGCTCAACCTGAGCCTCGGCCTGAACCCGACCAGTCGCAGAAGCGGCATCGCTTCTGTCTTCAGCTCTCGGCTTCTTCTCCAGCACCGCCTGGTTACCCCGTACAGTGTGGTCCGGCAGCAAGTAATTGACAAAGGTTGCCCAATCCTGGCCGGTCACGTCCCTGGCAGCCCAGTGATCCGGATAGGGAAAGTCGTCCGGCAAAGAAGTGCTCTCAACCCTGACAGTGTGGATAAGAACATTGCTGCTGTGCAGATCTGCTGATGTTGCTGGAGGTGGTCTTGATTCAAAGTACAGGGTGGCCCCGGGTGGCCGCGTATGGAGCTGAGAAGGAATGTGGGAATTTGATGTGTGCGGCGTCAGAGGAGGCGTGTAGATGATCTCGCCAGCGGTGGAGGAGGAAGAGACTCGCGACGTGGCATCTGGAGGGGTGCAGCGGGTGAAGCTGATGTGGAGTGAAGAAGCTGTGGTGTTGGTGTTGGTGTGGGCGTTGGAGTCGTCGATGTTGGGAGAGCGAGGCCCGCCTGAGGTGGAGAACAGGTCGGTTTCGGAGTACGGCGGCGGCGGAACATCGGCTTCCTGGATGCGCGGGTTATTTGGGGACGGACTTAAGCTCATGACTAAGGTAGTGATGCACTTCCTGTTTATAGAGTACGAGCTGTCTTGTTGGAGTCTTGCAAGTTGGAAAAGAAGAAGCCTGTGTGCTCTATTTGACGTTTGAGCTGAGATTGTCGTCTCGGGGATGGAGGTGACTTGGCGGGGCCGAAGGAGGGGTGGGGCCGAGGGAGGAGGAGGAAGGAGAAATGATGAGGAGGGGAAGGAGCGCTTCTCGGAAATGCGCCGTTGGTTGGTTACGAGCTTGTTTGTTTGACAGCAAGCAAGCAAACACTTCGGGCTGTCAGTACGTGGCGCCGAAAGGTTTGGGGCCAAATCCTCAAGACTCGAAATTAACAAAAGCCACAGACACATACCTGAGCCTGAGGTATCACGGATACTGCGAGGCTCACCCATGATGCTTCAAGAGTGATCCATGAGGCATGAAGGAAGAGACCAAAGGGCATGGGAGAATCAGGGCATTAGATTCGTATAATCTATGGAGCACCTGCCTAGCAGCCAACAGACAGTCGGGCGAACCGGCAAGAGGCCTCTTATTACACACAGCCGCTTCAAGGCGGCGCTGGTGCATCATGGTGCATCATGGTGCATCAGGGTCCATGAGGCACTCGATGGCATGTGCCTAGACCTCGAGCCTCCAGCTTCGACAGCTTATGACCACAAAACCTCCAAACCAACCAGCGTTCCTGAACAGCGTTAGCACCCGGTGCAGGCCCGCTCACACATGAACTGGCAAGCTGGTTGGGGCGGAGCAAGCAAGATGGATGCCTTGATGCCCTCTCTGCACCTCTATGCCTTCGTATGCCTACCTCTTTGCAACTTGGCAGATTTGCAATTCTGTCTTGGCCCATCCGCCCCTCATCCGCACCCGCATCACACTCGCATCGCACTCGCATCGCATGGCTGATCACCTGCAGCAAAGCCTCCCGTTACGCTCGGAGCCTTGACCAGGCCACCCAATAGCAGTTTCCCCTTGTCTCCGTGCTTACGCGGCCGCTGAGAAGATCCTGCAGTTCCTTAGCAACAATCTTGACATCTGTCACAAAGCAAGACAGCCATTTCTATTTCGCTCTGTATACCGCCCGCGCCCAAAATCGGCATCCCTCTTTGCGGCGTCGTTACCACCGGCCAAGATGCTGACACATGCAATCCTGAAATCACATAGTGGCGCCCTCCTTCATCGTGTTGTATGCAATCTCCTGCATAAAGCACATCAACGATAAGAGGGTCCACCGAGATGAAAATCGGCGTCCTCTTGCTTATAATGGTCCGCGATTAAGCTCGCTAGGTGATCTCGTGAGTGAGTGCCCCTGTAGGAAAAGCTTGTGTTAGCAGCGACTCAAAGTTTCTGCGACCGAATCGAGGGCCCCTTTTGTTATATTTTTTTCTGTTATTTTTTTTCTTTTCTTTTCTTTTATTTTTCTGGGGCAGGGGCGGGGTAGGAGGGGGGGGGGGTTTCCTGTTTTGGAGTAAGGCACTTCTTACAAATTGGTGATATAAGTGTCAATATATTCAGCGGGAACGAGCTCTGTCACTGCGCTTCGAATCTCAACATTGTTCACCATGCTTCCATCAGCAAAGCTCACAAAACTGGACGAATCTCCCCACTCAATGAGTGAATCCTCGTCAAAAGGATTCACCGGGCTCAGCTTGTAGACACCGGCCAAGACGACAACAGCGTTGCCCTGTTCCTTTGCTGCCCTGGCAATTGCAGCAGCCCCTGCATCGGTGACAGCACCTCCATTGGCGACAATGGTTCTGGCGCCGAGAATGACCTTGCTCACTTGTGACATATAAGCCATCAATCCGGAGTTCATGACATTGATAACCGTGGTTCCTGAAGCCGTGAGTTTCTTCCTGAAATTGGCATATTGAAGGTCCCCGCTTGATTTCCGGGGAGATTCCGTTACAATCAAAACCGTAAACTTGCGTTTTGCCGCGGCTCGGAGGATAAACCGCTCCACTGTCGGCGAAGGTTGATGAACAATAATGTGGTCTCCTGGCCGGATTTGTACTTCTGCCAGGGCTGCGATTTGGTCATCCACCTGGCTGATCTCGTCCTTGATTTCCTCGATACCGTCAATGACCTCGGAGCGTAGTGCATGTACCTGACTGTTAGTCTGAGTTGCGGCCCGTGTAGGGGTCGAGGTGCCCGAGTTGCGGTGCGGTGATGAGAAGCCGTCACTAGGCAATGGTGGTGACGTAGAGAGAAGGTGAAAGAGAGACTTGGGAATATTGATAGAACTGTAGGATTGCAGCGGTCCCGGGCGAGGGGGCGGAACAGCCGGGTTGGACAAGTAATCCCCTGCCGAGTCTTGTTTTGTGTAAGTTGAAATAGGCGACTGGACAAGGTCGGTCGTGTCTGCAATGTGTGTAGGCGTCATTGGTGCTTCGCTCGGAGTCGCGCTAGACGCTTCGTTTCGGTCTTCAGCTGCTTCGTCGCGAATGAGGGCGAGAATGCGACGGACGATGTTGCCAATAACGAGCTCCTTGGGCTGGGCTTCTACCAAACGGCGGCCGATTCGAGAGACATTGTCGATGAGCCCATCCACATCCTGCCACTTGGAGCGTGCAACGACTTGGAGAAGAATGTGTGCAGTGGCCACGGCGCATGGCTCCGAGCCTCGAATTTGCCTTCTCTTGAGAAGGCTGCAACGCATTGCGGTCAGTATGTGCGTAGCTGAAAGACGGCGGGCAATGCCAAAGGCGGCCGGGCCGACTCACGAAATGAAGTTTTCGACGGCTGCCTCCAATGGCTGTCCCCGCAGGGATTTCAGATATTTTTCCAGATCAGGAGCGTAGCACGTAGTCGCGGAAGGCATTTTGACGTGCAAGAGATGGCGCAAGAGATGGCGCACGAGGGAGTGGTGTTGCAGAGAAAGGAGGTGTTTGACACGGCGAAGCTGGCTCGGGTTTGCGACGAGGGGCTTTGAAATTGAAGCTGGCTTGCTGGGTCGGAATACGATGATGACTCACACACATTTTTTTATGAAGCGAGACCGGGTGGGGCACAGGCACCGTTGGGGCGTTAAAAAAAGAAAAAAGAAAAAAAAAAAACCGAAGATGAACAACAGCGCCTGTTGCCTGCTTGTTATGTCAGCCATTACAGTAAAGATGACCGACAGCACGGGACATTGGGAGCCTGGTCGGTTTGGGATTTTGCCAATGCAGCCAACAAGGTAGAGCTTCGAATTGAGTTCTCCCAACCATGACGGGTACCGCTCGGCAGTTGCTCCACTCAACCACCGCCTCCCCCGGAGGCCCAACTGCAATGGTTCAAGAGCCATGACGCAGTGCGCAGGAAGGTTAGGTACCTAGGTACTAGATACTTAACGGTAAGCATTGTGTCTACTCACCTACCTTGGTAGGTATGTCTCACTACTTTGCACCTGCGCTCTTATTCTCCACTTTCTCCAGTTTCTCCAGGCTGCAGATACTTGGGTAGGTAGGCACCCAAGGTACTAAGTACAAGCTACAAGTTACAAGCAGCATCCGTCCCTCTTGCTGGCTCTACCCTCGCCAATCACTCGACGTCGACTCGCTCTCTCGCCCCTCAAGCCTGGCCAGATATTGTTCCTCAACATCGAACCGTTTTTGCGCCTGGCGATCGCATCCCGAGGCTGATTACTTGCCGACCGGCTAGACAGCGTTTTTGCCAGCTTCATCCGCGTCTTTTAGCACACTGGCCCGGACTTTAGCACTTGTTTTGTTTTTTTTCGGCATTGATTGACTTGACACTCGAGCTCTCTTGCCCAAACGGAACTGCCCTGACCTGGCATCGTCTGCTACGTCTTCTCACGGGACCGCCTCACCCTTCACCTTTTGACGTCTTCAGCGATACATCCCTAATCTTATCACCCCTGTCCTCGTTATCCTCTGTCCACCTCTTGAATTCTTTCGCCTGTTTGGACAGCCCTGAATAGCCTCATGGCTGGCTGTCCGTGTCCGAGATGAATTCTATCAACATCATCACCTCCCGTGTTTCGCCCTCGTCTAGCCCGAATGCCTCTCGGTCCAACAGCCTCGGCAACATCAGTGCTGCTGGCTTGCTGTCGGACGAAAAGTCAACCGACTCTACTGATAGCAGACACGAGCACAACTCAGACACCTTCCTCGGCTTCGACAACGAGGACGATGAGGACGAGAACCAATACGACGAAAAGTCCGGCCATGCACCGGGGGAAGACACGCTATTGCTAGACGGAAGCAAAGAAGGCAACAAACGTGGCACTTGGTGGCACGCCATGCCGCGGCAGTTCGTGTCCAATCTCATCAGCTCCATTCGATGGGTTCTGGCTACTCTCGCGTCTCCGGGGGCCTATCTGATAGCATGCTTCTGCGACGAGCAAGGGGTGTTTGCACCCATAACGCAGCTCAAGAAACTCTTCGGCGCTCGTAAAGGCGGCGGCATGGAGGCGTATAGGACACATGAAAGTCAGCCGAAAACAAAGCCAGCACCAGTACCAGCAGCAAGTAGACAGCCTTCTGTTTACCGCCGCATCGCACCACGTCCTGCCCCTTCGTCCGGATCATCGACCTCTGGCCAGTCCTCCGAATCGGAAGGTGAACTATCCAAGGACTCTACAGGGCGGCACGCAAGATCAAAGTCAATGAATCCAGCAGAAAATATGAGCCCATCTAGCAGAAGGTCAATACGGATCAAGCTTCACAATGACGATGCCTTGCGACAACGTAAGCAGCACCGTCACACACAATCCTCGGCCACGCGCACCGAGACCAGCGACGAAGAACTGTCGGCACAACTCAAGTCTCCCACCTCCCCGATCTCGGCTTTGACCAGATATCCCAGGACGCCAGCACCACCACGACCATTGGTCCCCCGACGCCAGCCTTCCTATCTTAAACTTGACGCCTCCCTCAAGCACCAGAAGACTTTGATTTTAGATCTAGACGAAACGCTGATCCACAGCATGTCCAAGGGTGGTCGCAGCAGCGGTCACATGGTTGAGGTTCGGTTGAATACTGCATCGTTGGGCATGGGCAGTGCGGCCGGGGGAGTGGCGCAACATCCCATACTGTATTGGGTAAACAAACGACCATATTGCGACGAGTTCTTACGCAGAATATGCAAGTGGTTCAACCTGGTCGTATTCACAGCCTCTGTGCAGGAATATGCTGACCCTGTCATTGACTGGTTGGAAGCAGAGCGCAAGTACTTCTCTGCTAGGTATTACCGCCAGCACTGCACGTACCGCCAGGGCGCATATATCAAAGACCTGAGCTCGGTGGAACCAGACTTGAGCAAAGTCATGATTCTGGACAACAGCCCACTGAGCTATCTTTTTCATGAAGGTGAGTCAATCAAGGTTGATGCAGGTACCACGTCCCATTGCTGACCTTGTGTTCTTGTTTTGGGTATAGACAATGCTATTCCTATCCAAGGCTGGATTAATGACCCGACAGACAATGACTTGATGCACCTGGTTCCTTTGCTGGAGGGTCTGCAGTATGTCCACGATGTGAGAGCACTGTTGGCGCTGAGAGGCGGAGAGGACGGACAGCATATGGCGTAAATAATAGTCAATTTCAGGGGAGGGGGGGAGAGGGGGGGGGGGGGGGAGGGTACTCAGGGCGTTTTGACTTTATGAGACGGGGAGTAGAGAGTAAGGGGTAGCGTGTTTGGAAGCAATGCCGGGGCTCAATTTTCGTTTTGATACAGAGCCTCTTCTCAGATTGCCTATGTGTACAGTGTATATATGTATGCGCAAGTTGTGAAGCCCTACGACCACTTTTTGTACCGATAGAGATTTCAAGAGTTGGGAGCAGCAGGTCGGATGGGTTGATATGGCATGCTTTTGTCAGACGAAGCAGCTGCATTTTGTGTAGCCGTATTAATTGACAGCGCATTTGAAGCGAAGAATGCGGCCACTTGAGACTGAAGTTGCCCGTGCAATTTGTAGTATGCACTCCATGATCACTCACGGTCACGTTGTGGGATGATGGGGTTGGGGTGTAGATGAAGCTATGTTCGCACCGGAAGATTGGATGTCCAATGGCCAATTTGTGCATGGTACCCTCTTAGCAGTGCTTGGCCGGGGATGGACCGGGGTTCGTTTGGGGCTAAGAGGGGAAGCTGCGGGTACTGGTTGTTGATACTGGGTAAGTACCTGGGTACTTGGGCCCTTTGGCGGTGTTAAGACCTCAGGAAAGTAGCGAGCAGTGATGTGGGCCAATTAGGGTGGGCCTAAATGAACGGTACTTTTTCTTTATATAGGAGCATAAGCGTAATGAAAAAGTATTAGCAACTTCCTTTATGCATAAAAAGGTATAAATTAATACAACTGCACACATCAACTGAGGTTTTGGTTCTAACACTTTCTCTACAGCAGCAAGAGCTCTGGCAGCAAGACTTTTAATAGTAGCATTATATTTCGCACAGCTTCACGCTGCCTATAGCGCGGCTCTCTGATGAGCTTGTCGTGCTTTCCGCTTTTTACGTCAAAATAATAACTTGAGATTACAACGGAATGCAAGTAGAATATATGGCTTCATGGTGGCGTGGCTACGAATAGTTTGTGGGATTGCTCCCCGCACCACAAGATCACCGTATCGCAAGCAATGAGGCAATGCTTCAAGTCAACACCATCTTGACCACTACGTGGTACTCTCTGTACTGCGCCTTAGATGCAAAGCTGCCGTATTCCCGTTTGGGGCCTCTACAGAGGTAGATATAGGGGGACCACCCTTTTACAGTCAATGCATTTAACTGTTAACAAGTTGCAATTTATCCTCACAAATGGCCTTGTCCTCCACGTATGGCCCCAGCAGACGGGACATACCCATTATCAGCACTGCCGCCAAACAGGATCTGCCGACAGTGAAGGTCGTTGAGATGGTGCCGGAAGATGGCTTGCGCAGCCGCGCGTTAGCCTGAGACTCGGGGGCGTGCGTGTCAGGAAAGTTTGGGATGGGCAAAATCTAATCTTTGACTTTCTCATCGGTGCATTCCTTACCATTACCTGCATTCATAAAGAGGTTATAAGATAAACAGTAAAAATAACAGGTAATAGTTAATATATTAATGGATGCTTAAATCCCCCCCATCTAGATAGCTAGATCCCTCTTTATATACTTTATAGCTAGTTATATATAAGGTCCTTATAACTATATATATGCTACGGGGCGTTCCCGGTGGTATCGGAGACGGATTCGACGATAGCGTGTATAGATTTGTATACTCCAAGGTTGGATGCAATAAGTACAGAAACAATATATAACAGAGTAAAGCTACGCTACTCTACTTATAGATCTAGCAGTCCTTTAATAGATAAGTATAACATATATATATATATATATATATATATATATAAGCTTAATAAATCTAATAGTTTAGCAACTAGATCTAGCTATATACTGTTAGTTCGGTTACATGACCTGACCAACGCCAGATCCGTGACTTTGCCCGCAACACTTGGTCTGGTTCTAACAACATGGGGCCTTTTACAACAATCACCGCCATAGCATTACTGAACCAAGTCCAGCGTCTTACAGCGTGATTTTCGTGCTCCCGTTCAACTATTCGCCATCACCACCAACGGAAGCTAAAGCTGGCAAGGCCGCCGGTGCCGGAACTGTCGGCTCCGTTGCTTCACTATCCACTGTGAGGTGGCGCAGAATGCTCTATATATAGTTGACACAATAGATTATCAAGGAAGCTGCAGTGTTACGGTCCCTGTTGATTTTACATGGGGTAAACGACTCGTTTCACTGGAAACGATTGCGTAGGGTTCTAAGATGAACCTGTTTCGCTCATCATCCTACTACTGATGCACGCTACCACGCAGAAGAAGTTAGGACGGTTATAAACGAAATTGTTCTAACAGATTTTGTTAAAGATTCTAAATCCTATTATATCTGTTTAAACCCCATATCTAATCTCTATTGATTTAAAATGTGAGTGGTGGTGTTTGAGGCGTAGTTGGACATCCGTATACAAATTGGCCAGTAGTCGAATGTACACCAAGGGTTGACATAACAGTAACGCCCTTAGGGTCTGTTACAGAAAAATCGAACCAACCGCAGTACTGTGCGCCGATAAACAGTATCCGAACAGGGTAATAATTACCAGCGACTGCATTAAAGCTAAGCACTGTTGGAGAAGTGCGACATCCTCCACCCGCATCGTCAGTAGTTACAACATAAGAAATAAGAGCAGCGTTACTGTTATCGTAGTTAGACGCTGTTGCTGGATTGCCAATCCAAAAATAAGCTCCATCATTAAGCCCACGAAAGGTAGGAAATACGAATGTGTATATTCCAGATTGTGCAGGGCGAAAGTAGGCAATGTGCTGAACAGCGTAATACTGCAAGACACCATTTGGATTTGGAGTTGCCCCAGCATCAGGGTCGTTATACGAATTGCCTAAAGATGTGTTATAAAAAACGGGACCAGAATCAGGCTGCTTTAAGCCTGAAAATCCGCATGAAATAGTTCCACTGCTTGGAACTTGTTCTCGTGGACAGACAAGGTCATAAAAACCAACAATGTCTGTGATCCCAGTAACATCTGGCGACTGCCCACTCATAAGTAGTCTCGTTTTCAGAGTGTTTTCTGCCCAATTTTGATATGGAATAACATTTTGGGGTATATTTCCTGGCGAAGTTTGCCCATTTGATGCCCGTTCGAAGTTATAAAATGCCCACTGGATGCCTGGCGTACATATGGCAGTGGTCACTACCACACTAGTAGTGCATGGATGCGTACAACCCGTCGGAGGTACAATAGTAGTCGTTCCCTCCATTGCACCGGATACTGTAGTTGTAATAATAGTATCTGGGGGCACAGTGTAAACAATAACACTAGTTGTGCATGGATGCGTGCAACCTGAAGACGGCGGAATAGTAGTTGTTCCTGAAGCAGTGCCAGATACTGTGGTTGTAACAGCGGTATCTGGGGGCACAGTGTAAACAACAACACTAGTTGTGCATGGACGCGTGCAACCTGAAGACGGCGGAATAGTAGTTGTCTCTGAAGTAGTGCCAGATACTGTAGTTGTAATAACAGTGTCTGGGGGCACAGTGTATACGATAACGCTAGTTGTGCATGGATGAGTGCAACCTGAAGACGGCGGAATAGTAGTTGTTCCTGGGGTAGTGCCAGATACTGTAGTTGTAACTGCAACATCAGGTGGTTGGCTAGGTGTAGTTACAACGATAACACTTGTGGTACAAGGATGCGTGCAGTCAGCAGGCGGCGGAATAGTAGTAGTCCCTGCCATTGTTCC
>JFZS01000126.1:0-66716 GCA_000709145.1 Balansia obtecta B249
ATGAACCATTGCATATATCCATTACATATGAGGGGGGGGGTTGGGCAACTTCGTAGGAACAAACGATTGAATTTTTTTTCCACCGGACTAGCTTGCTGTGCGGAGTCTAGAGTGCTATAATGGGGAAATGGCGACAAGCCATACATTAGCTCGGGGCCACTGTCCAGGACCAGGTATTCTGCGCGAACAAGGTAGTGCGTACGGAGTATGAAGGAAGCAATAAGAAAGAAAGAAAGAGATAACAGGAAGGGACAACACTCTTTGGAGACCCAGATTAGCATTGGTCGTTTTCGCATGTTTCAGCCATTATTTTATTTTATCAATTTTCTTGTTAAAAATAATAATGTCAAACACAATAGGTTAAAAAGAAAATTGGAAACACCCTCAAACATCCCGCCTGCTTCAGGTGCTCACAAAATTACGCGTGTGGATAATACATAAATTCTTTCCGGCCAAGAAAAAAAAAAGGGCAATTCGGCACTCGGCTATTTTGTTGCTCGGTCAATGGGATTTTTCACGAGGCCGTCCGGACAACGTGCGGAGAAGTCTGTCTATTTGCCGGCCCGGATTTGCAGTGATTGCGGGATACAAGGGGCCCGCGGAAGCGACCCCCGTCTTTTATGTACGTACATACAGACGATGCGTCCTTTTTCCGTTTCACAACAGAAAAAAAGATCAAGAGGGAGGAAGAAGGGGGCGGCATCGCCAACAACGACCAAGCACGTACACAACTAGTCCAAAAAAAAAAAGTCATCTGCCTCTAGCAGATCATTCCGTGGGGGAAGTCTTGCTCCCGAATTCCCTTTGCTTGTCTTGTGCAGGCTCATTTTTGTATTTATTTTGGTTGTATTTTCTTACGAGCCCATGCGCGAGCTATCCGGAACCGCATATTTCCTTTCTGGGAAGGTTTCTAGAAGACGCTAGTCCCGGTTCGGCGATAGTGCCAACCCCTTTCCCCGTTTTTGTTTCATGGTAATTTGACCTCTTTTGTTTCGTCCGTTCGTCTTTTCCCTTTTCTTCCTTTTTTCTCTCTCTCAACAGGCCCGAGTTCTGTTCTAAAAGCACACCTTGTGACGACGCACACACAGGTGGCACCGTGCGGCCCCCTTGCCGCGGCCCCCGAGTCCTGCTTTGCTTCCATAGCTGATGCAGGACCGGACCGCGGTGTCTTTCAGTGCCTCGACTTGAAGCCAAGGCAATGCACGCCCCCTTGTCCAGTGACAGTCGTCTCTGGCTGAATGCAGCCGAGTTCCACGGTGGATTTGCAGCACAGTGGACTTTGCGAATCCATTGAGAATGGAGTTACGGCGTTGCTGCTTGCTCATTGGCAGGTGAACATATCGTGCGCAACGAGACGCCCCGAACAGGGGGGCCCAGCTGCGTGCCAGTTCTCCGCCAGAGCACCGCGAATCATTTCCATGTTAATTACGGAGTACTCCGTATTATCACGTATCATCCAGGTACCGAGTTTGGTTTTTTTTCTTCTTCTTCTTCTTTGCTTGGCCACTCTCCTCCCTGGCATTTGGCGACGCAGCGCGCTGCGTGTCTCGTCTTTTTGCATGGTCTGCTCTTTGGTCCTCGCTTTGCTATACGCGCCTCACGCCTGGTCTTTATTCATAAAGTGGTTACATAAGCACTCGGTTGCCCCGTGAGCACAAGTCCGTCATTGCAGACGCATCCACTTAATATCCAGCAGTCCGCCGCGGCAGATGGTCTGTGTGAATTTGCGGTGCCCCATTCAGCCATTCATGGCATCCGGTAAGATGGCAACTTGATGAACCTGAGAACGGGACTTGAAATAGGCGCTGTCGCGATATCTTCGCAGTGAGCCCACACGCCCAAACTCTACCAAATTTGCCAGCACCCCCTTTCTTTCTTGTAGTATTTGGCCGCGGGGAGATTCTTGTCAGACTTGCAGTATGTAGCCTTCCCTGCACACAGTATACGAGCGTGCATGATGAGTTGTCTGACTATCCTCGAACGTTGGTCGCAGAACTGCATATCTTACTAGCGCGGTACAAGGCCAAGCAAGGGTTGCGCCTTTCCAGGCAAACATGGTTACAGCTCGTCGGTTGATGCCGATGTTTCACTTGTAATTGGTGTTTTTTTTTTATATTCTGACTCCCGAGGTAGCTCACTGACGGTTAATAGGTCTCCGCCTTGCTCCAGGTCATCACCAACGTTTCTCCACCACAGATACCTAGGACTTGTCACAGCGTTTCATCACGTTAAAATATACGCCATGACATCACCTTTCTCCGTGAGTGACGACTGCATTGGCCAAGTAACGGCCCTCACTTCACAGCCTCCCCAACCCCCACTTGCCAACTACCCAGAGTTTAAAACAATGAAGCTTCGCTCAAGCTCTTACATGAACGAAGATAGACTTGTGCACTGCGTGGGCTGGACAGCCAAGTAGCTCTAGTGTCTTGGTAGTTATGTGACGGGAGGAGCATATAAAAGTGGAGACTGCGCGTATAAACAGTTGCGCTGAGACGTTCGATGGGCGTCATTGCCATAGTTTAAGGTTATGAAAGCCAGACCTTGATACGCAATGGGCCAATGGCCATATCTCCATATCGCCATATCGCCTGGCGCATCGAGGCACCAGGCAGGTCCCGGGACCCACACCCCCTTGATAGCATGCGAAATATGTACCTGTCCAGAATGGCAATATATGATAGAGAAGTTCTTTTTTTTTTAAAAAAAAAAATTCTTCTTTTCTTTACTAGGACTTAGAAACTATGGCGACCCCCGTACGTAGAATGAGTCACTGGTTCACTAGGTATACAGTGCGTTACCCAGCTGGTGCCCACGGCCATCAAAAGGATAGATTTCCCTTTCGGGTATTGGGAACGAGATAAATGACGCAGCGGAGCAGGGTATATACTCTCTGCCATGACTTTACGCCCGGTGCAAAGATGGACATTGTGCCAAGCGGTCTTCTTCGTCTGCACGAGCCGTCACCTAACGGCCCGAGGTCCTTCGTCTCACACCGCTCAGCACCTCAGGGATGGCTACTCTACCTAATAAGCATTTCGAGGGACGGCATCGGCATATCACTGCCTGGCTGGCGGGACATGACCAACAGGTGTGGCGATGGCTCGTGGGCAGCCTTATTATAAAAATTATTATTACTAACCTCAAGAAGATGGTGACTGACTGTAGCGTCAACTTGTATATATACTCCCAACTTTCTTCCGTCTGAGTCGGCGCTTCTACTGTCCGGGAAAGCGTCACCGGACGGGGCTGAAAGGATTCCGAATCGAGAGATCCGGAATCGAGACATTTGGCGTCGCTAGACTTGATCCCCGAACAGGAATCGATCGTGCCATTGGTCAGATGTAGGATGGGCTTTCCATATTGACACGCATGATAAATTGAAAGACGTATCGTTTACCCCTTGCCAAAGCGCGTCTGGCCACTTTCATTGGCCACTGACCACGATCTGAGGTTTGGGTCTGAGGCTCTGCGACGACCCCGACTGCAACCATAATAAGGCTAAATAGAGTCAACCGATGCGCTGTACTTTGGGGCGCGTTCTCGTCCGACGGAGGCGGATGATTGGCTGCATCAGGCTGAGCAGCGGCGTCGGCTCATGGCCAGTACGAGAATCGAACAGGCTCATCCTGGTCCGGAAGGGCTGACTTACTCGATGGAGTACTGTGACCTGACGTATCGCATCATTGCTCAGTTTTCGAGACTAAGACCCGGCTATTTTAGGGTTTCCTCGAGGCTTTAAACGAAGAGAGGAAAATAGCATGGAAAAGCTGGACTTCCTCCTCGGGGGCGAAATGCATTCCTTTCAGCAGAGGCCAATCATGGCAGGGCATGACAGCGAAACACGATTTCGCATGATGCAATCTCTCTGCGCAAGGCAGAGAAGCGATGCATGGCGTTGTCGGTCTCTATAATGACAATAGGACTAAAACGTAGTCAAGTCGGACGGAGGATTCAGCTGCCCGCGAAAGGCGTTCAGCCGAGCCATCAGTTTTCCCTGCATGGAACTCGCAGTCGGTCGTTCGACGGTTGTCGCCCTTTCTCATAATTGGGTGCCATCCAGCCCCGCATCAGCATCACTGAGGGAAGGAGGGCATTGAGCACTTGCTCGCGCAATTCAGCCAATCACAGCAGGCGAAGATACAACCCAGGTTTTTTTCTTTTTCTTTTTCTTTTTATTATTATTTTTTCGTCTGTGGATGGGTTTCTACGACTAATAAGCATGAATTAAAGCAATGCTGTGGCCGAACCCAGCGACAGACGAATCCGCAAAGCTATCGGGCTAGCGAGTAACTAACTCAACAGGAGGGACGGGGCCAAGCCCCAAGCCAAACTGTCGCAAAATCTTGTTGCTGTCCCGCGATACCACATCAGGCGGCCAAGGCTGGCTAACAACGATATATTCCGAGCTTCTGAGCGCCATCTGAACGCCTCCTGCCTCGTAGCTGTTATATTTAACAGCCTATCGACCAGGCTCGATTTTTTTTCGGCCATGGGGCTGATTCTGTGCCGGGTTGTGAGGAACATGTGAGATCAACTCGTTGAGTGAAGCTGCCGTCATGGCCAAACTGCCCAAGGCGGTGGGCAGCAGCCCATCTTGGCCGTGAATCCTGCATGGTAGAAAGTCGGAAGTTCATTTTTTTTTTTGGAGGGGCGGTTCCTAAGAATGCCGAGTGCGAAAGGAGAATAACTGCAGAGTATCATGCTTATGCTTTGGAAACACAAGCCACTACGATGCGATGCGATGCGATGCGACGACATGACATGACGCTCTCCCCCAACGTTTAGCGAATGCGGGACCGCGGCTGGTGCAGGCTTGTGGCATTTACATTTATTCATTAATTTGATCTTACCACATTACCACTTGCTCCGTATCAGCTGGGGGCATGGAGTCGGCATCCAGGGCGCTAAAACTGTGTGAAATGCAATGCTTGGTCGAGGAGGACTCAATGTGTCTGACAGACCCAGATGTCCCTGCATCTGGTGCGTCCTTGTGGCGATGAGCCGGAAACGGAAATCAAACGCATTCTCAGGCATTGGCAGATGCTGAGTTCACTTGTTCTTTTTTTGTCACTGTTTAATTGGTGTCCGAGCAGGGTGTCACGAGTGGGCGTAGACATGGGGCATGTATCATGGGATGGGCAGCAACAAGTGAACAAAGCCCGCGGGTTCGTAGCACGAATTGGGCCGATGGCAAACGAAAATGTTGGTCGGTCCAAGCACAGAAGCACAGCACAGGCACATGCTAATGCATGCATATGTGCAGCACAGTACAGCACGGCACGGCCAGTGGCTGCATTGGCCCCAAGCCAGCCGCGGCCGCTAAAATCTACGATACACGTCCTCTGATGGCCTGTAAAAACCTCCTTCAATGGGGACTGGCTGACTGGCTGACTGAATGAATTTATCAACAAACAGCAACAACACGACACGGGATATATACGACAATATTTTAATGATATGGCCATGTTCGCGTTTTTGGAGCCTCCTTCCCACGCTGGGCCACGGGACATGCTCTTCGAGACCGTTGACGGTTATTATTAGGGTACAAGTACATGTATACAGACCACAGTACGGAGTATTCGTCCTTGGAGCAAGACGCCACAGCCACAGATGCACATCCCCGGACTGCGGGCTTGGATCTTTCAATTCATTGCACAACTCTTGAACAACGGGCACAATCTCATTGTGTGGTAGAGCCATGCCATGCTTTTCACTTGTGCCTTTTGGTTTGCTCTGATTTCGAGCAATTGGGAAGCAAGCGAGGAATAAAAAAAGACAAATGCATGCATGGCAAGTCTGCGTCTCGTGTGCCGGGTTCATCCATGAGCCATTCATTCATTCATTCATTCATTCATTCATTGATGACGACGAACCACATACCATCTCATGTTCCTAATTCAGGTCTATCATGCCCTACTGCCCCCGCCAAGAACCGAATCCTTTGTTTGGCATGGGTGCAGGTGCTCTGACTCCTGCATTAGCTGCGTGGAACCTAGATGCGGCAAGTGAACACACTTCTCACACACGCGTTTGCAGCCTATGGTTGTGACGCTCCATGTCGCGCGCCGCGCCACGACATGATTTTTTTTTTTTTAAAAAAAAAAAAAGTTATGTCAAGAACCCTGCTTAGCGTGGCAGGTAGGTACTTACAGGACGCGAGATACGGGAAATGCCTACATGTTCAATGGTTCAGAAGGCGCTTTGCATCCTAGGGTTGACCAACGGTGTCTGGGCTGGCTCGTTGTAAAGCTATTAAACTTGTTGAGTTGCGCAGTGGGAGTTATTGTGGAGGAATACTGTTTTCCCTCCATCACCGACTGACACCTTTGTCGTTGGTGTTGAACCAGAAATTTTTTTTTTTTAAACCTGGGCTGGCTGCAACACGCCACTGCTATAGGTCTTCAACTCGGTACAGGGCGCGACATGACCGAAAAAGATCCCCCGATGCAAAACAATGTTCTCGGGCAATCTCAATTGGAACCACCGCTGCTCGCTCGCCCGGAAGTGGTATCTGATTGATACGCGATCCGCGTATCGCGAATCGCAAATCGCAAATCGCGACGCGGATTCTGACGGCCATCGTTCACAGCACAGCCCGTAGCACACGCGCGCACAGGACGGCTTGCTTACTACAGGCAGGCCCATGGAGACCATGGAGCCATATGGACAGAGGGCACGGATTTGTGGGCAGCTTGCTTGGCCGACGAGTCGAAATTGCAAGCCACCCCTCCCCCCCCTGGCCGTCAGCCCAGCCCGGCGCCAACCAAGGTCCCAGGGCCCCGGGCCAAATCCAGGCCAAACCCCCAGATGTCGTGGAGTTAGTCAGCCATTGACGGCCTCTAGGCTCCCCCAACCTCTTTGCCTCACCCGTCCAACATCCGCTTTTTCCCACACGCCCCCCCCCCACCCCAAGTTAAAAGTCGAGGGTCGAATGGGACAAAGCAGACGAACCCCGGTCGACCACTCGCACTCCAGCAAAGCTTTTGAACGGTAGTAGTAGTAGTAGTAGTAAGTAGTAGGTAGTAGTAGTAGTAGTAGTAGTAGTAGTAGTAGTAGTAGTAGCAATGTAAACTACCAATGCAATCATCGCTTCCCACACCCTAGTGCACGCCCATTCACACCCGCTCCCCCAAGTACATGCACCTCGAAGCTGGTGTGCAGTTGGTAAGCTGCTGGCTCCTCTCGGGCTCTCCTTTTGTCGTCCCTCACAGCTCCTCCCCATAACATGCCTCAATACATACATGGACATATGGACATGTGGACATGGACTGAGCGTTGATGGGGAGTTACGCAGCTTGCGTCCGTTTGAAATGGAGTCCAGGCTGGTCTGGGTGTCGGTGTCTGGGCGTGGTACATCCACTGCACCTCACCGGGTACGCTCGCCCCTCGTACCAAGCCAGGTACACGGCCTTTGGTACCTTGGGTACCTATACCTCCCAAGGCTGGTACGTCAGTAGTTCCACCGCCCAGGCTTCCCTTCCCCAGCTGGCAGTTGGCAGTTGGCAGTTCCAGTCAGGTCGGCTAGTGCTACGCAGTTGTCCGGTACCTGGGTACTCAGCTCCATAGGCGGGTATGGCAGGTAGGCGGGTAGGCTGGTACAGACGCCCGCTGTACTGTACCGTCTGGTGCCAATCCAATCCTATCCAAGCCAATACAGTACCGTGCGTCCCAAGGCGTCTGGAGCTTTGCTTTGCTTTGCTTTGCTTGCTGGGTTCGGGTCAATCTCTGCTCTGGCCGTCTCTTGGTTAAAACTATCTCTCCGCCAGTCCTTTCTCCTCTTCCTATCCTTCTCTGACCTTTTTATCCCACCTCCCTCCTCCTCCTCCTCCTTCTCCTCCTCCTCCTCATTTTCCTATCCATACATTCCCTCATCCACTCTGCCTCATCCTGACCTGTTTCAATTCAGCAGGTCAGCATTGATCCTGGCGACTGGACAGAGGAGAATTTCCGTCAAACTCGCCTTCCTCCACCCTCCGGCTCTGGATCTCTCCACCCCCATCCTCAGCCAGCCGTTTTTTTTATACCAAGAAAGGGATAGAAATAGGAAGCTTTCAAGCCCACCGAATCCTCCCCCTCCCGATTCGAATAAAATTGAGAAAACCGGTCTATATAGAGAAGCAAGATAGGAGGGAAAGAAACACCTTGACTGGTATTTTTTTTCGGGCCATCTTGCTGCATCTAAATACTGTCTCCGTTTTCCCAAGCAGACACCTTGATCGTCCTCCCACAATTATATCCCTTCAGAATTCCTCGGCGCCGAACCGAGGAATTTGATCACAAGCCCGTCCAATCCACTTCGTGGTGCCCCTTCGATAACCCGTTGACGCGGCCAGTCTATCGACCGTCTATTTTCCGAAATTGAATCATACTCTTTTTTTTTCTCTTTGCGGCTTCGACATTTGGCCCTTATCGAGTACTTTCTTTTGGGTTTCATGCTTGTCAATCTCCCTCAGCTCTTTTCAGCTCTGGCCTTACTCCGGCCCTCTTTGGTTACGCCGAAGAACGGCGTGAGAGACGTTGCTCGGCGTCGCTTTGTGCAGCTGCAATTTAAATTGCATTCGTCTTGCCGTACTGCAGCATTCCCGCTTCCGCTTCGTTCTGCTCTTCGCTACGCCTTCTCGTGTCTTGTGTATGCAGGAGCCTTTTACTCTGCCTAGAATCTTCTGCAGTGTGCTCAACCAGCTCTGCCGACGTCATTCGGGCCTCCTGAGGCTGCGAGTGGCACTTTTCTTTTCTTTCTCCTTCATTCAACTACCAAGTCTCAAGCGTTTCGGGTGACTGAGCCAAGTTCCTCTGCGCAGCCTCGAATTACCGTGTGGGTACTGGAGTCGCAGGTATGTTGTGTGGAGCCCCGTCTTTAAATTGGGTTTTTCGATAGCATCCGTCTAATCCGGTAGATTTATTTATTTATTTTTTTTTGCCCTCCTCAGTTGCATGCCGTCGCCTCTGCCCTCATAGCTCAGCCTTCTCCACCGTCGCGGTCGACCTGAAATTCAACTCCGAGCATTGCTTCGTGTGGGAGACGTTAGCTCGTTGGTCCCACCCAATCACAGGTTTTTGTCTCAACCTGCTCTACCTTTTGTCTTGACGATTCGCCGGTAAGCCTTCCCTTCAACCTTTCCCCTATTACCCAAGGTTGGTTCCTCTCGTGTCAAAAATTCCACCGCATTCCTACCTTCAGCGCACAAAAGACCTCCGGCCAAGGGAGTCGCACATCGGGGGGGGGGTATGACCGGCCCCTAGGGGATGGTGCCTCGTGCCACCGAGATCGAAGATCAGTTCCACAGCGGGGATCTTGCAGTGCTGACGAACGGTGCCGAAATTCTAGCGCTCCATACCGGCATCTGTTCTTAAAACATCGCCTTGTCCAGTCTTCTTTCCCCCCTGACTCTGCCAATTTTCGAGTCCATGGTTCTGGTTTCGTTCCCAGCCACAGTCACTCTTTTCTATTAGTTGTTCACCACGCTCGTTTTTTTAATATTATAATATCCTAATTCCTTGTGCGCGTTGCACTCTTTCATACGCGTTCAAGCCCGCTCTTTATTACATCGTCTCCGACCTCAAGATTCCTGGGGAATTTTACATCAGTCTCTCTTTGACTCGGAAGGCTACTTGGACTTGGGCCTTTATAATACCACGGAACATCTCTCGACTTCAAGAAGAACCGACTTGGGCCACAAACCCATCATGGCTTACCACGCTGACGACACTTTCTTTATCGAGTCCGATGAGCCACTTCACGCTCGCATTGACCCTCGCACAGCAGCCAAGATGATCGCACGGAATCGACAAGATATTATTGCCAGCGAACTGTGTCGACTAGCCGGTGATGAATACTTGGAAGACATCATGGAACACATGAGGCAAATGGAGGCACGTTGCTTCTGCTCTATGCTCTTAAGCCCTAGATGTTTTTTTTTTTCAAAAAAAAAACTCATGTCTACGGAGATTGCCAAAAGCTAACCATTAAGTAGGATGAGACTCTACCGGATGCCAGCCTCATCGACATGCAACGCGAGATTCAATGGTTCATGAGACCTTATCTCATTGACTTTCTTGTCGAAGCTCATGCCGCCTTCGCCCTCCTCCCGGAGACTCTCTTCCTCACCATAAATCTGCTGGATCGATACTGCTCAAGACGTGTTGTCTACAAGCAACACTATCAATTAGTCGGCTGCGCCGCTTTGCTCATTGCTGCCAAGTACGGTGACAAGAAAGACCGTGTCCCACAAATACATGAGCTTAACAACATGTGCTGCGGGCTCTACGATGCTGGCATGTTCACCCAGATGGAAATGCACGTTTTGAACACGCTCGAGTGGACAATTGGTCACCCAACCGTCGACTTCTACTCGCAGCTGATGGCGACGGAAGAGCACGATGATCGAGAGGTGGAGCTGATGGCCAATTACCTGAGCGAAATCGCCCTCTACCACAGGGACTTTGTTTCTACGAGACCGTCGATAATGGCTCGATCATCACTGGCGCTGGCCCGAGCCATTCTCGGCCGGCCCGAGGTCAACGACGGAGAGTGGGACCATACCGAGAATCTGACCCTGGTCACTCTGTCTCAATACCTAAGTCAGCCTTCTCCCACTCTGGCTCGCAAGTACTCTACGCCGCAGATGTCAAGAGTTTCACAAAAGCTAGCCGATTTTATGGCGGAACAGGCCGCTATGGCTGCGCGCAATGCCAACCCCCCGTCACCGCCGACCGACGTTGTATCAAAGCATGGCGACATATACAGCACGCCTCAAAAGGGCCATGGTTCCATGATGGGTTTCGAGGGATACCTGACGCCTCCCATCACGCCTGACGGTGCATGCTTCGGAAATGGCGGTCACAATGCGGCCAAGGAGGCGTATGGGATGCCACCGCGCTGCCCTGTCACTCCGACACCCCAGCACCACGCCGGCCACATGCAACAAGCACGCCACTACATGGGCTTCACCATGCACCACCCGTCACTCGGGATGCATCAATAGCAGTCACGTCGAGTTTGACTTCGGGGTCTTGGTGGGAAATGCCAAATGGGAAGTGCCTCAAAAAGGAGACGCTCGGGGCAGCAAGTGGACAATCCTTACACGGTGGGGAGGCTCCACCGAGCCCCTGTACCCCACACCTACCAAGAATGATCGTACATCAGAACGTCCTTTTTTATTTTTCTTTCAAATCATCACAACTTTCATATCCACGTCATAGCATTTAGCGGATTGATTTATTTTTTCGTATATTTGTCTTTGTTGCTTTACGCGATTATCCCGCACAAAGCAACGAAAAAAAAAAAACTCCCTCAGCAAAGTCTTGCAGGCACCCAAAAAATGGCACACGGATCATACCCCATTTTTTAAACATATTCGATTTTTTTTCCTTCCAGTAATTTTTTTCTTTTGACTGTCTCGGCATCATTTTAGTATGCATGCTGCGCTTCGGCTGAGGTACAGAGTGGCGGTTTGCATGAATTAAGTGCGGAAGGGAAATTAGGGCAATGGGCTTTAGACGCTGCAGCGGGAAATTTTGGGCTGCCATGGCAAAGGTGGAATCGGAACTTTGGGGAAATCACGGGGGCCAGCCTTGACCAGGGGAGCAGGGAAGAAAGCATGGTCAAGGAAAGAAAAGAATGCAAAAGTGGCCAGGCTATGCCATGGAATGGAAACTGATGGATACAGATTTACTCGAGAAACGTGAGGGAAAGCGAATGAATGGGGAGGGGAGACATCACGGAAGGGCAGAGTACCGTTACTCGAGTAGACCTGTTTTCCATCAGTTTTCATTCCATGGCGGAGGCATGACTGTGCTGGGAAGAATTGGGCCTTGGACAGGTTGAAGGGCCCTCGCGGTGGACTGTATATTTTGTTTTCATAGGCCGGCCAAGAGGCGAAGTGCATGGATGTGACAGGGAAGGCAAGGGAAGGCCATCGCAGGATTGGAAATATTTGGCCGATGATTTTCTCGGGGACATGGCGCAAACACAACTCGTGTACATATGTTTTGCACATATCTGCCTCTGGTGAGCGGGAAAAGCTCGACAGGACGCGGGATTCTACATAGTCCAAGCAGCCAATCTGTATTGCGCACGCAGTATTTCGTTATCCACTTCACTGGCTCTCGTGCAATCCCACTGCGCTGGAAGTTATCCGGGTTCCAAAATTGCTTGTCTCATTATGGGGCCCAGGACGATACGGGGATGTCAGCGCCGGCGACTGAATAGTTCAAAGATGAAGTTGCCATGGAGCACAGCCTGATTGGTGCCCCGCTAGCCGAAGAGCATTGCAAGCCAGTCATGTCCCCTGTCAGACGTCATGCGAAATCTGAAGCCATGCGAGACGTTGAAGTGGGACCGGGGAGGGTTTGAACGAAACCAACAATGCATCCAAGGCACCTTATGCGCCAACCCCGTACCATATTCTCTGCAGACGATGGTTAAAACTTTTTCCTTTTCCCCTCGAGTTAACCATGGGATATTAAGCATAACGCTGTTATGCACACATCCTCTTCATGCCGGCTAATGACGTCAGGAAGTGGCGGAGTGTCAGATTGGGACTAGGCTGGTTGAGCTGGCACTAGTGCGGATATAACCCCTGAATACCGCTTGCCTTGCCCCGTACGGAGGTCGTCGGCCGAGGCCGGCTATTCTCCGGTTTCTATGTCTGTCTAGACGGAGAACCCCTGAATGATTTTTACATATCTATATGCCCCACTTTTGTCTACCAGTCGGGTAGCTCTAACAGCTAAAATTAGTGCATCAATACCGGGTAGGCTACTGCTGTTAGGCACAGTAGATATGTGACGGCTAGGTCGGTTTATGTAAGCAGGCTTACGGGGCTTTTCAGGCTGAGCAATCGAAAGAAGAAGATGATGGTATTGAAGACTGACTAGCTAGGTTGATCTAGTGTAATGAAGTTACTATATAGTAGGGTGCTCACTATCATAGTAGGTGATCATTGGTGTTGATCACCGTAGTTATGCAGTGAGCAAGTAGGCTGCTTACGAGGTCCTTGGTGAGAAGCCCTGTGATTGGTTGACTAGGCCGGGGTTCTGCCGGGTCTCTTGTTGGGCCGTAACAAAAATATTCAAGGTATGAGCACTACCCTACAGAGACTTATCTCTCTATGTAAATTGTCTATGACAAAGTGTCTCTGTCTACTCTATGTCTCACTGATTCCTGATGTGGTATACTGGTTGGCTTTAAGCACCCTTTCGAGTAGAATCAAAAATTTTCAAGGGTTGTGTTGTACATATCAGCGTTGCGGAAGGGCGGCTGGTATGTCAGGTAGCATTGTTGGTTCATGAGATAGCGTGCATGGAACACCTGAGACCATGATTATTACCCTGTATAGCTCAGGACTGCCATGCCGTAGAAACAGCTGCCTGACTCTTGGCATTCGTGGCCTCCGTGTCCCAGATGACGACGAGCACATCGATGCCCTTGGAGGCAATACCACTAGTGACATACAGTCCAGCGCATTTCATCCGACCCGGTGTCTGGCACGGATCAAACCAACACCGTGGAAACCGTCTCCATCCCGTCCAGCAATGTTGGTAATAAGTCTCATGTCTGGACGTTCGGACACTTTCTTGCGCTTCCGATGGGTCCGATATGAATCAGTTGACCCGCCTTCCCAAGCGATGGTTTTACAGTGGAGAATCCCAAACACCGAGGTATGGGAAAACGCAGGCTCTTGCGATAGAGGCTGAGCATGGCTATTTGCGTGCAGCTGCCGCATTGACGGTAATGATGAATGTTTGGGTGCCGGGTAAGCATCCCGCACGAGATATCGTGGCTGGGACTTGTCCGAGGCAAGGCGAGATACCCTAAGCCTGTCAAAGACGACCGACTGTGCTGCAGACTCTGTCGTGGGTTGAATGTACATATATGTCCATTTCACTGGATTGATCTACCAAGCTTTGCGTCTGTAGCGTAGTGGCTCTAGTAGACCAAGTTGTGAATTTCCACCCTGCTCGTGGAAATGAATCAATAAATACAATTTACGCACAAGACTGAACCTGAACTGTGGAGCGTCGTGATATACGAGGATGACGACAAGACTTCTATGGGCGATATATCACATTCACGCATGTGTCCAACAGGTTACGCCCTTGAATTGCAGTTATCATCGTACGAGTCCCTAACAAGGTATTCGGGGTTGGGGTTGCCGTTAGGACGGCCGAGGTGGGACATCAAGATGACTGACTTGTGCGCCATTGTCGATGGCATGCTTGATGGTGATACGACCTGTTCCCAGATGAAAGGACCTGGCAGACAAATCGTATGCCGCCCTCGTCAGTCTAATCACGGTGAAGGAACTGCCTACGTAGCCCGAAAGCTGAGCATAACTCATCTCTCTTCCCACTTCGCACCAGGGACGCTATATCTTGACCGTCATACAGTCACACTTGAGAAAGCACAACAACCACTATATTAGACAGGACGGACCGCGCCCTTGAACAGGTTGAAAAGATTCATCATTCAGACTATGACCATTACCTCGTGGCCCAAGTCAAGAAAGCCCTAACCAGCCAACCATGCAACGAAACACAATGGATTCCGACTCCGCGCCGCAAATAACTCCCTAGTATCGCTTGCCCTCCCGCAGGGTGTCCGCAAACTCCTCCAAAGGACTTCGGATGAGCTTGGTCTCCTTCCACAAGTTGGGCGTGAGGAAGCCGTAGGTGTTGGAGACAGCGACGAAGGTGGCCTTGAGGGTGTTCTCAAGGGTCTTGGTAGAGCCAGCGGATGACGTGTAGGCGTCCTCGACACCAGCGAGCTGGAGGAATCGCTTGACAGCGGGTGAGGCAACGAGGCCAGTACCACGGGGAGCAGGGATAAGCTGTACCGAAAAAAGAAAAAAAAAAAAAAAAGGAAAACAAGCTGTTAGTCTAACTGAATCCAACTTTGCTCGTCTGAAGATATTGGCCAGACTCCGTGGGAAGAGAGCGGTAGCAGGGAATTACATACTCGGACAGTGACGGAACCACACTTGCCGCTTTGCTTCGAGGGCAAGGAGTGAGGAGCACCGAGATTGGTACCCCAGTAGCCTCGTCGGACGGGGATAACGCTGAGCTTAGCGATGATGATGGCGGCGCGGATGGCCGTGGCGACTTCCTTTGAGGTCTTGATGCCGAGACCGACGTGGCCCTCCGAGTCACCGATGATGACAACGGCCTTGAATCGGGTTCGCTGACCGGCACGGGTCTGCTTCTGCACGGGCTTGATCTAAATTCGGGCCAAAGAAATCATGTCAGCAAGTGTCCCTGGCTCTGAACGGAAATGTAAGAGGGCAGGTTCCGCGGCATCGTATTTATATCCCGGCAATCATATGCCTTCTCGGTCATCTGGACTGTTGATCAAAGTAAATCGAAGAACAAGGACTTTCATCGTCTTCGATCCTCTTGCGTCCATATATATGCAATGCCGCGGTCACACCAAGGCTCCTCGAATCGTGTCCGATGAACTCTGAAAAAAAAGGGCACATATCGCTCCGCACCTTCATGACCTCATCCTTGAGCTTGGGCAGGAAGTTGTCGACAATCTGGTACTCCTTGATGGGCAAGGAGTGCAGGTAGATCTCCTCCATGCTGTTAATCTTGCCAGCCTTAACCAGTCGGCCAAGCTTGGTAACGGGCTGCCACTCCTTCTCCTCGCTCTTGCCGCCTCGTCGTCCACGGCCACGGCCACGACCACGACCACGGTCACCACCCCGGGATCCGAAACCACCGCCACGTCCACGGTCAGCCATTATGATCGATGTGCTCTGCGGTCGTCGTCGACGAAAATATGTATGGTCGGCGTGGGCGCTGTGTTCGGTGACAAGTGTTGTGTGGCTGGCCTTTTTTTTTTTTGCGATGCTGGCGGGGTGACAATGCGGGAGCAATTGGGGGGGAATTTTTTTGGGTGCGCTTGAGTTAGCCGAGCCCTAATCGCTCATGCGTGGCCAATGGCAGGCTTTTTTTAGACAGGGCACGGGGAGAAAAGTGGGACTTCATCCTTGACCTTAACTGAAGCTGTTTACTGAGAAAGGTGAGGATAGTGAATGAGAATCTACGAATGTGCTTCAGATTTTTACCATACGACAATCGCCTTTATTAAAAGCTGGATTCCGCAAAGCCCTTCTGCGGTGTTTCAATGGCTTTAAGTACAGAGGGGTTATGCCTCGCTGAACTGGGCAAGTTCTACTGGATCTAGACGGGACCTTCAAAAGGCAACAAGGGTAGCGGTGGTGTGTGGTGCTGGCTGGCACGGACGATCTTCCTACAATGTAGGAAATTGCCAAGGAAACAAGGTCGTTTATGCCACGGGAAACGCAACAACTGAAATGGCGTCTCACAGAACAGGCACCATCAGGTTATCGCAATATTTTTGTGGCAATCGTCTTCAGGAACAATACTTGGAGGGAGACCTTTCTCGTAACGTGGATACCCAACTTGGTCTTGCGACTTGTAGAGACTAGAGATATTGGCTCTACAGCTACATATCTTGAAAAGCACATAACATATAACTTTGTGGCTGAGTCCCCAAAATACTATCGCAAGACTATGCTAAATTCTTCATTCGAAATGGCCTACCTGGGTTAATTAATGAGGTCCTTGCCTGCCACCTTATAGATCAAGATGGTCTTTGCTGAACATGAAGTTCATGTTCTATCGGAACTAGTGTTTAATCAAGGACTGCAGTGTCTTGGTACTTTTAGAAGTGCGAGTGAAGTTCTCCCAACTTTTCTCTTACCCACGGGAACTTCTTACTGAGCTGGGTTCCATTAGTTGGCTTCATAATGATGTAAATGATGCAAATATCACCTTACGAGCTCTTCTACTTCTTGAAGTACAGTCAGCCGGGACATACCCAAGGAGACAGAGGTAGGAAATTACAGCCTGTAGCCTTCCATGGATCCAATCCCATCGATATCACCGGGCGAAGAACTAATCGCGCAGGGAAAAACTTCTGCAGCCGAAAAGCTGTAAACAACACGGCGACTGAGAATACGCGCTAGCATCAATCCGGGTTCTGACGTGCAGGGAAACAAGTTGGATTCGTACTGAAAGAACAGTGAGGAGATTAGGCAAGGCGAGCCATCACTTGACACAACGATGAGTAGTAGTGACTGCCTCGACTCATGGCTCGCCGCTGCTCTTCATGTTGATGCCAGTCAACCTTGAAACACCATAGCCAAGCAAGGCAATTCCTGAAGCCCGGCGAGCTTCTCGTCTCATGGATAATGCAACTTCTCCATGTGCATTGTCGGACAATCGGAGTAACGCTTGGTTATCCCAGTCGCACACACACTGGGGTTCACCAAGCAACAACGTAATGACATAAAGACGGGTTGGATTTGACGCACGTCTCACTCACTCACCCACAGGTGCAAATCGTATATAATTCATCAGCAATTCCACAATGCTCCACATATCGTACAAGGCGTGAAAACTTGACATGAAACAGGTCGCAAACTATAAAGGAGTAGAGTAGTCAGAGTAAAACAAACTTGTCGTGGGAAAAGAGACTCGTCAGACAATAGTATAGCGAGGGGTATCGTAGGTTTAAAGTCTGTCTACAGTTGCCTGGCCTGTCGAAAATGCACAAACACACCGCCAAATGCACACAATTTGCCATCATTCAATCTTCTTCTTCAAAATCAAGTTGTCCGACGGCTGGACCCGTTGCGCCCATTCGCTATATCGAAACGGAAATAACTGTCAGCCAACACTGCGGTCATCAAGCCGATTAATGAAAATATGCACTCACGTCCAGCTTCCGTCGTAGACCTTCCGTGACTTCGGAGAGCCATATCCGGCAACTTCGAGAGCGGTCTCAATGACACAGGCAGTGACTCCGGTACCACAGCTAGAGATGATGGGCTTGTTTGGGTCTACGCCTGCGTCTTCAAGTATACTGCACAGCTTTTTCGATGACGGGTAAGCTTTGGTCTCAGGATCCAAAAGGACGGTGAACGGCAAGCTAATTGAGCCGGGAATATGACCCGACGATAAACCCTCTCTCGGTTCGGGAGCTGTGCCGTCAAATCTGCCCTTGGGTCTAGCATCGAGAATCTGCACTCCCTCTGCCCCCTCCTTGTTATGATCCAGGGCAATCTCCTTGACGTCGTCAAAGGTGGCTACCTTTCCCTCGTCCAGCTTGGGAATGGGATAAGGACAGCATTCGACGCTGTAGAGCTCACCCGACTCTGTGGGCAAGCCTTCCTCTACCCATAACTTGAAGTTGTTCAGAATGTGAACGTGGGGATGTCCAAAGATTTTAAAGGTCCAGCCAACACGAGGGGCGCTGAAGATGCCAAGCTCCTTGGTGTCATAAATCACTACTGTGTCCTCCTTCCGAATACCCAGCTCACTCAATGCAGCGGCAAACCCCTTGGCATCAGGGAGCATGTGAGGATAAGGACTGCGCTTGTCGATGACTTTATCCAGGTCAAAGAACCGGGCCTTGGGAATGCGCTGCTCTCTAAAGACCTCAATGCCAGTACGCCCGTCGTTAGGTAGGAACCATGAAGCGCAGAGAGGTATCACTCGTGGATCAGTACTGATGGGCGAAGGCGCATTCTTCTGAAGGGCCTCGTGGAGCTCTTTCGGGGTAACGAGATAATTGGAAAAGTTCCTAGAAAAAGACATGCTTGGACGAATGCTACGGGTCCTCCACGGAGAGAACGCAAGCCGAGAGCTGTGAGCAACTGCGGCAAACGCCATGACAAACAGATGCCTTTGTCGAGAGGCGAGAATTGCTGACTCCGAGCCTCGCCTCGCCTTGATTCGTTTATGCCAGAACCGGAGCAGCTTAAACTGAATATTAGCAACAATGCAGCTCTGCTCGAGACAAGTAACTTCGACCACTGAGTTACAATGGCCTCTGCATCACACACTCAAACCCCAGCGACAGACAAAGGTGACGGCGTTCCAACACAATGATGCGGGGTACTGAATATTGAGCCGAGGAACAGATATGACGACGAGCAGAGAGGAAACTTGACGAGGAGTTGGTGTGGAGTGGTGTTCGTAGCTCGATGCTCGAAGGCCGGCCGAGTTCCGGCGCGGCTCTAGACTCTGAGCTCGATCGAGGGAGAAGGCTCCGTGGAGGTGACGCGCCAACTTGCCGCTTGCCGCTTGCTCGACGTGAGAGGTTTGGCTTGGTTCTGCGGTTGCGGGGGAGCTTGGGCCACCCCCACCCACCTATCTATTGATTGCATAATGCCAATGCCTCTTCTAATATCAATACCACCTTTTTGTCATTAGTTGGACTTTTAACTTCAACGGGCAAAGCGAACAACCACGTCACCTTGTCAACAACTCTGTACCCAACGCGCGGCAACAGAAACACGCACCGCCAGTCTCTAAAAAACGTCATGTGTCACTGAGAAAGAGCACGAATCGTACATTTTCACTTTCCCCCGCTCCAACCAAGACAAGTCACGACATTCCCGTCCTCATCCCATACTCATTCTCCGGCTATTAAATCCCTCCACTGTCAAAAACGCGATGAAAGTTACCATAAAAGAGTGGAACACTGTAGCCACCTGGCGCTGGGATATCCCAGAAGACGACGTGTGCGGTATCTGCCAGGTGCATTTTGACGGGACGTGTCCAACATGCAGATATCCCGGCGATGACTGCAGTCTATGTAAGATGATACAAAAAATCCGCCATAAAAGTTGTGCAAGTCGCTCGTTGATGTGCTTCCTAACACATTCACCCTCCAGTGTCGGGCAAGTGTGGCCACAACTTTCACATGGTAAGCGAGCCACTTGGTTTGTGGTCGTTGGATGTTCCCTGTTTTTTTTTTTTTTTTTTTTCTGATCATGTTCATCTGCAGCATTGCATCATGGAATGGATAAAGCAGGATTCTGCGCGTGGACAATGTCCGATGTGCCGGCAAAGTAGGTTTCCTCTGGCTGCTTGTTCTGTCATCACTATTAACAAGCTGTAGCATTCGAATGGGCCGATCAGTCCAATGATAGCACTTCCGCAGCAGGATGATGTACCTTGCCAGAGGTGGCCCAAAATTTTGTACATCAGGAACAGATGCATTACTATGATGAATGATGAAGCAAGTTGAAATCAATGTTCTAATATTGCGTTCAAGCTAGTTCAAGCTACACAACCATCTGTCAAGCCGACTTTTTTTCAGTTCTGCTGCCGCCCAGACCTCGCTCCTCCTTGAGCATTATTTGACTAGCGCAATAATCAGGCCTCTACACCTCTGGGACATATACACCGTCTTTGCACAAAATCACAGTCTTTTTAAAGAAGCGTCGCCACTCCAGGGGATCGCCTTTAATCTTGACGAATCGAACGTCGAGTACCTCGCTTCCGTCAGGCAATGGCTGCTTATCCACCTGAATTTCACCATGCAAGTTCTGTTGCCTACCATCCAAGGCCTTGACCCTTATGTTGGCGATGGGGTGTCCATGCAAATTTGGCGTTACCGGTGCCAAGGGGACATTCAATTGGTGAAGAGCATCGCTCAGAAGCTGGATTAAATGGGCTGGAGTGACGTGGGAGAAAAAGCGCGTTAGGGACTCGGGGGGACAGATATCGCGGAAGCGGCTAGCTTGCTGTGTGAGAGTCATGGATGGACCGGGGTTTTGAGAAAACTGTGACATGGAGGGTTCGTCGGCTAGTGTCTCCAAAACCGCGCGGCGCATGTCTGCTGAACGAGGCGGCAGCGATGAAGCTGGGGCAGCCATCGAACGAAGCACAGGGCGCTCCCAATCCCAATCTCTGTCAATGATTGGCACCTCGGGTTGTGTTGATGAGAATTTACCAGCATTGAGACCTGTGTCCATTTCCATGTCTTCGACGACGCCAGACGAGAACTGCCTTTGAGACGCAGACGGGCGGTGGGTGAAATCGATACGTAAATTCTCCAACAACTGCGTCGCTAGGTTGATAGGGTCGGTGATTTTCCCATCAGCTGTGAGAAGGGGATTGTGTCTTGTATACCAAGGGTGCTGTCGTATTTGTCGGAAACTGAATCGTTTATGGGGATCTACCGACATCATACCACGTAGAAGTGACAAAGCCTCTGGAGGCACCCGTTCCCAAATGGCATCCGTACTGTGTCCGGACGTCTTGACATACTCACCGAACTCCCAACTGCTTGCGGACGGTTCATCCCATGGAGTGTTGCCCACTAGAAGAACGAAAAGAATGACGCCGCACGACCATAAATCCACGAGGTCAGCTGAATACTTTCCCCCGCCGGGGATTTTCTTATCTACCCTGCCGCAGGCCAGGATTTCCGGGGCAATATAGGGCGGGCTTCCGCATAACGTAGAGCTCGTTTTCCTCTGACCCTTATACTCAAACATGGTCGCCATTCCGAAATCGGCAAGCTTCAGGTTTCCGTCGGAAGAGAGCAGAATGTTTTCTGGCTTCAAATCCCGGTGAGCCACTCCCTTTGAGTGCATGAAGCTCACTCCGCTGACAAGCTGGACAAAGTAGAGCTGAGCAATGTCCTCGCGAACACCGACATCGGCCTCGATCTTGTCGAATAAATCGCCTCCTTCGGCGTACTCCATGGCTATCCAGCGCCATACTGAGTCTTCTCCTGATGCGAACCACTCGATCACGTTGGGGTGCTGACCAATGTGGGAGTGCAGCGACACCTCCATGGCGAGTTGCTTGGCCGAAACACGACCATGCTTGACGGCATACCCCTTGTGAATGAGCTTGACAGCAAACACCGGGTCTGTAGCATCTAGAGGTATGGCCTTCTTGATGCTGTTTGGTATTTTTGCAAAATCCTTGGGTTAGTTTGCAAAAAGTTCTGCCCGTTGTTAGGGTTGTTTGGGGCAAGAAGCTCAACTCACGAGGCGTAGGCCCCTCTGCCAACTGTCTTCGATATGATGCGGAAAGGGAGTTCCCTCGGCAAGGGGTCCAATTGAGACTGTGTGGGTGCATTAGTAGTTCCTTCCAGAATACACGGCGCGTGTTGCATTTTTATCTGAAGGGTGATTCGGTCTTGCATTTAAATACACCGCAAGCGGACAGAAAGAGATGGATTGATGGGAGTCTGGCCCATCGGCCGACGAGCCAAGTGGCAGATGGACGACAATGAGCAAACCATGACGAACTTACCATGGCTGGAAAGCTCTCTGATAACCCGCCAGAGCCTCGATATGCTTTGGCAACAACTGGGAGCTCCCAGACGAAGTCTTAGTGGGAAAGCCACCCAAGACACCACGGTGATTAAAATAGATGAAAATAAACGCGAGCCCCGCTACACACAAAGCATCCGCAATTAGGTACCAGCAAGACTATTCGTGGCTCTTCCTGAAAGAGCGGGCAACGGATGCCAATAGAATGTCAACGACTCGGCTCGGCTCGTCTCAGATTGTGCTGTGCGATCAGGCCAGCCCAATCGACTGCAGGTTGTTGACTCAAAGCTGCGGCAAGGTCGCGTCAAGGAGCGTCCATCGCGTCTGGCCGCGTAAAGCTGCAACCAGCAGCGGTGCTCAGTGGTTGGCTGGCCGCTTCCAGTGGGTTACGGCCTGGGACCTACTGACCTACTGCCTAGGTCATCCTGTTGTGGGGTCCGTTGCTGCGGCAAAGGGAGCTCTTGGCCGACCGCCTGGTTTCGCATGGGTCATGGCCCGCAATGAAAACATTACCGCAACTGTTCAACCTCTTCTCCTGGATCGTCAGACTTGTATAAGAAAGTTCGTTTCCCGCAACTTGCTGGCTTCAACTCTTCTTCCATCTCTTGCTTGATTTGGTGGCGACCAAGCCTTCGTTCCAGCCCTTGACGACCCCCGTCACCGTTGACTTGTCCCCATTCGGCGACAACGCATTCCTCTGGCAGCATCTATCGCCTCTTTCAGGGCGTAGATCCTAGTCTTTCTAGTCTTCTTCCTTGCCTGCAGTTCTCCTAATCCCTCCGTCGCGGCAGACTACATCATTTGGACATTACCAGTCTGCCTTGTTGCTCCAGACAACAGCTGCCGCGAAACCCAGCACGCTTCTTTTACGATTGATAATGGATTACACCACGGAAGACAATCAGAATTCTGCTCCTGGTAGCGTCCCGGCTGCCAAGCTCAATGCTCCACGCAAGGGCCCGGATGCCCAGAGCGTTACAAAGAGGTACGTCGGAACGGCTAGCTATCCGTCCAAGAACCGTCTATCACGGTTGGCGGCGTACACCGAAGTCCTCGGCTGAATGGCCATCACTCGAGATGTCAATGTAGCTAACAAGCTTGCCCCAACCTCACAGACTGCAAACCGAGCTAATGCAGCTTATGACGTCGCCTGCTCCCGGTGTTTCTGCCTTCCCCTCGGCCGATGGCAATCTTCTCTCATGGACTGCCACCATCGAAGGCCCCGACGACACTCCCTATGCTGGGCTCACTTTCAAGCTCAGCTTCGCCTTCCCAGCAAACTACCCCTATGCCCCTCCCACTGTCTTGTTCAAAACACCCATCTACCATCCTAATGTCGACTTCTCCGGCCGCATCTGCCTCGACATTCTTAAGGACAAGTGGACAGCCGCGTACAATATCCAGACTGTTCTCTTGAGCCTCCAAAGTCTCCTCGGAGAGCCCAACAAGTAAGTCTCTGTTCCTTTTGCGCTTCAGCATGAATCCATGGACACCTGACTTATATCTTGATTAGCTCTTCTCCATTGAATGGCGAAGCTGCCGAGCTCTGGGACAAGGACGCGGAGGAGTTCAAGAAGAAGGTGTTGGGAAGACACAGAGATGTTGAGGAAGAGTAGGGAGTCGATGAGATTGGTTCCGGAGGAATTGAAGAACACCTCATGCTGCATTTTAGCATTCTGGAGTCTTTTGGGAAGAACATGCTTTGGTTACGGTCATGGCGGTGCAACGAGCTAGCATAGGTTTAAATTTGGCGATCCTTTCAAACCCAGTTAAGTACAACCTGCCTTGTCGTAGAATCGTGCGCAAGCTCAGTGATTCATGTCGGTGAATGTGAAAATAAGTAGACTACTTCCTGACGCAATCTTGGCTTTGGCAATCCCTGAGAACACATTGGTGTCACAAATCACCGGTACCCTCATTGTTCACTAGCCAGTCCGCTTTGATTCCGGATCACAACCCATATGCACGAATGAAGTGTCATCAATTCACTGAAAATAGCCGTGATTAAAGTATCGTGAATCAAATCCATCATCGCATTTAGGGCATAAATACCTTCACCGTCCGCTCCAGACCCCATGCTGGGGTAGAGGCAGGAAAGGCCATAATCACAGTTGCCGGTGTGCAAAATTGCCTTTTTTTTCTTTTATCGCCTTAAAAGCTAGAAAAGCCGGTCGCAACTCCGAGATGACATGCCACCTTAAAGAACCAATCCCAAACTTCGAGAAACATTGTCTCTTTTCTAAGTAAACTCCTTTATTCCTCAACAACAACGGTGGAAAGGCCCTTGGGATTCTTAACGTTCACGGCCTGCACATAGCTGTACAGCTTCTCCTTGGCATCCTCCTCGTCGTTTCGTCGTCGGGAAATTCGGACGCGCAGTCTGTAGGGAACGCCCTTGATACCGCACTCCCATACCTTCTTGTTGAGCTGGGGGTCCAGGCGGACATCGGCGGTGCCCTGTTGGGAGTTTTGGTTAGCACTGCAGCCAATCCATATTGCAAATCCATTTTTCGGGTCCAGAGCTCATTCAAATTTGAATCGATCCTTCCCCGAACGGTTTGGGCATGAATCTGGGCGGGCACGCTTTGCTAAGGATGGGTGAATCGTACCATGGCCTGGGTGGCGAAAGCCTTGATCTCCTTGATGGCACGGGGAGCCCTCTTCTTGAAGGTAACACCATGTAACTTTCACCTCGTTAGCCTGAAATTCTCTGTATCGCTTTCGATGTTTGTCGGAGCCAACACGGCGTCGGCTATTCGGTTAAAGCAGCGAACATACTCTCTTATGCAGGTGAATGGTGTACTCGCGGGCGACGACATCCGCAATGGCGGAGCGCTGAGACTTGCCGGCGGTCTTCTTAGCGGACGACATTTCTGAAATTTTGTCGGTTAGTTTTCAAAGAAATAAATAATAACTACGACTCGTGATGACGGCGAGGGCGACTTCGTTAAAACAGAGAGGTAGCCACTTGTGGAAGAGACAAAACAGCCTTCAGGCAGTCCATAAGGACTTCTATGATAGAGAAGAGAAGATGTTGGGTCTTTGGAGCTCTGGGTCGTACCTGGGAATCGTCTCGTGAGGTCTGGCGTTGATAAGGTTGTGATGTCGCAGAGCCAAAAATCGCAAAATCTTTGTGCGTAGGGCAGGCTCCCAGTGTGGTGATTGGGGGGTAGCGAGCCAATCAGGTGCAGAGTTTCCTATAGGCCGACCTCGTCACGTGAAAGGTACGTTTCCTTTCAAGAAGAACAAGCTGGCAGGCCAGGGGCATGACAGGTTACCGCAACCCAATTGGGGGGGACTTTTTCACTTGAGACGCGGCAACTTCTCTGCCAGTGGTGGTTAGGTCAACTAAAAAGTCAACCCCTGTGCATTAAATCCCCTCATAAACTTTTGGAACCGCGTGGCTGGGGCTGCTAAGACTGGGTCTCATACGAGTCCCAGCCAATCATCATCGCGGAAGGGCCCCATCTCAGCCAGTCAGTGCCTTCGCCCATCACATCTAATCTTACGAGACTGGCAGTTCATTTGCATTAACTGTTTTTTGTTGACCAAGGCAAAGAGTATGCTCTTGATTGAGCCTCTGCGCATCTAGCGCTGCTTCCACTCGTTTACTTCTACCTAGTCGCCTCACTATTTGCGCTGACAGACGAGTTTCAACGATTCGTTCCCCTAGCATTCGTCGCCATAGCACAGATTTTCTGGTGCTAGAGGCATTAAGCAACCTTTCTCACCCAGAGACCTAGGGGAACAATCGTGAAACGTAGCGCAGGCGACCTGCCACCACACCTGAGTTTTCCTCCCTCTCGTCGCTCATTAAAGTTATTTCGTCGCTCCCTACATCGAAGGAACGCAAAAAAAAAATCACGACAAGATGGTCGATCGTCACCACGCGGCGGCTACGTCGCCTTCGCCCCAGCCGGACACGACAAGAAATCGGCTTCCAACACTGTTTGAGGTTTTAAGCCGTCGGACTCTTCCCCCTGTGGATCTCTTTTCCTTCTATATTTACATGCGGGATCAGCAACGATCGGTGGATTATCTAGACTTTTGGTGAGCAGAAGAGAAGATGGCGTTGACCATGATGGCAGGCCAAGTCTTACGCGGTCGTTGGATCCGGAGACTAACCTGTCCAATAACAGGCTCGATGTTGCGCAACACATGTCACTATGTCGACATTATGTGCGTGAACTACGACGGTCCGTTCTTATAGCAACTCCCGAAGTGGACAAGACGAACTCGAAGCGCTCATCCCAAATCCTGGAAAGCATTGGTGATTTGGAACCTCGCCATGCTGGGCCGTCGATGTACGCCACGGAGAAAGAACGTGATCAAGACGCTCAAATGTCAGCATTTCTACGCGAGGATCAGAGTCATGAGTCCCCTCACAGTGGGTCAGGAAAGGCTCTTACCAGTCCCCAATTCAGCACGCCTCGCGATGTGACCGATTCGAATTCGCCGTCTCACACCGTGGCCCGCCAAGATATAAGAGCATCTGCGGAGAAGATTTTGTATACCTTTCTCCTACCTGGTGCCGAGAGAGAAATCACGCTCCCTGGAGCCATCACACAAGATGTCACTACCGCCATCGAGGAATATGGCCGCGATGATCCGGAGGTGTTTGATGTTGCCAAAGACTATTGTTTTCAAGCCATGGAGAGGGACGCTTTTCCTGGATTCCTGAGGATGAAGGCGTTGGGAAACTTGATTCCACCAACGCTTGTGATGCGCTTGATAGTTGGACTTGTGTCAATGTTCGGTGCCTTCTGGGCGGCATTTATTCTCATTTTCCTAGATAAAGATCGTTCGACCAGATGCTGGGTAAGTACAGACAGACGACTTCTCGCTTGCATTTTGGCACACATGCACTAACGGCAGCACATAGCTGATTCTACCTTTTACCGTTGGTGTCTATTTCCTGTCTTCGTACCAGTACTCCCTGGACCCCATCATGGCTCTCGTTGGTTTCAGCGAATACACGCCTTTCAACTTCTCTCGTATCCGAGAGCCCTACGTCCGTCAGCTCCTCGCCAAACGAGCCCTCATGGTCCTAGCCGTCACCATCTTCATCGACGCTGCACTGTGTGTTCTCTTCATCCTCGTTCCAGGCAAGAGATTGTAGACGTGGCCACGTTGGTGCTTTTGCTGTCTGCTGATGGCCACATGAAATGGACGTGGCTGCTGTACCGGTTTGCTCAGTCTTTCCACGCCATTTGGAGGAATGATGAGTGCCTCAGCGATCCTTGATGACCGTTATGACCAGAAATACTTGGGGCGAACAGCTATTTTCTTCTTCACCTCTTCTTCCTTTGTAGATGTGTTTTTTTTTCTTCTTCCCCTTTCGACAGGATCGGGGTATGGGCGTATGGTTCGTCATAATCTCTTGCCTCTTGATTTCTCTCCCCCCACACCTTCTTCGAGGCCGTACGAGCGTGGTGATCTCTTTCCCATACTCTATTTAATTACAAGCCACGATTTATTTATTTTTCTTGCGGCAAGAATTCTGTATCTACCAAATCCTTGGCGAGGACGTCATCCCTCCTTGCCTCAGTCTTTATCCTATTTTTGTGGCAGCCAACTATACTAGTTTTCTTTGTAGAACGATTTAAAAATAGGACGCGGAACGGACAATGGCACAACCAATCCTAGACAATAGTCCACAGCCCGTTCTAGTCATGCTTGGTAATGCTCGTATGCTTTTGTCTTCATCGTGATACGTTACTTTCTTTCCATGACAACCGTGGGAGTTAAGAAATATGTTCTGAACCTTCCTCTTCACGTCCCGTCATTAAAAAACTGCCTGCTTGGTGTGGAATTATTAGCACTAACGCTCCCCTCACATCTTGCGCTTACTCGCCCGCTTTTTCTGCTCTTCTGCCGTAAAAGGCTCATCCAAGTCCATGGCCTCGTTAACTTCAAGATTCGCCGCGTCCACCATGGAGCGCTTGTTTGGGCCCCTTCGCGGCAACCCTTCCCTGCTAGGAAACTCCTTCTTCTCGGAGCCTCGCAAGTCACCAATCAAGGCCTGGATTTTCTCGTCGGCCGCCGCATTTTCATTTTGCCTCATGGCAGCAATAGTACGGATGCCTTGAATCTGGGTCTCGAGCTCAGTGAGCGTGGCCGCACACCGGTCAGACCAGTTTTTAAGAGCGGCAATCATGACAGGAACGGACCCGGGTGAAGGGTCACGGAGGGGAGCTATACTGTGGACTTTGACGGCCTGGCGGGCGGGGTCAAGAGTTGCATGGACAAGGCCAGCGTATATGGCGGTGGTGATGAGGTCTTCCAGCTCCCTGGTTGACGATAGCTGTAGCTCTTTCTGCAAAGCACCGTAGGACAGGTTCGATCGGTCTCGGGCAAGAGTCAGGAGGGAGAGCTGGCGGAGTTTGAGAATCTGCGCCTCGTTCAACGAGGGTAGATTTGAGGCGTCATTTTGGTAGGTCTGGAAGTTCCCGTGTGAGAATATCCGAAGGAGCTTCAGATATGATGCGAACTGGTTGTCGGAGGCAAGGGCCCTGATATGCGGCTGCTGGAGGAGCTCGGCGAAATAGTATGTGTCTGGGGCGGAGGTAGCTTGTGTGATGAGGTCGGCGGCAGCTCGGGGATGTACGGCAGATTTCGAGAGGGCTAGGAAGGGCTGTCGACGACGGCTGTGGGTTAGCTCCCGTGGTTGACTGGACGTGTTGCAGGGTGGTGTTATGAATTTTCATGGTAGACTCCATGGGTAATGCTGCAAAGCTGGGGACACACACCTCGAGAGCATCCAGTGCTTTGTTTTGCTCCATGGCGATAGGCAATGGAGTTGACTGATCTTCAGGCCCGGATCCTGCGGTGGACGAGGTCGCTTGTTTACAATATGAAGCTTGCCTCGTCTGATGGAAATCCTCTGTAGTGGTGACAGCTGCCTGGATGGTCCAGCAAGCAGTGGAGCTGGCTTCGGTAGTCGACCACGGATGGAAAGCGTGAGGCAAGTCCCGCGTTGGCCGAGTTGATGATGACTGGGCGCAATGTCTTAGAGTGTTGATGATTGGAGGAGGGGCACCAATATTAGACGCGGCTTCCAGACAGCCATGACTGAGCTTTCCGTCGACGGCGCAACCTAATTGGAATGGAGGGGTTCGGCTGCATGAGGGTGGGGTGGGGTTTGGTTATTCAAACATTGATGTGAAGGCAGGGACTTTTGAGTCCAGGGTATATATTCCGTATTATTGAGTGACAGTATGTGTGCTCGGACTTATTTTGCCAATTCACATAAGAACTCTAGGGCAGGGAGGGAAAGGCTTATTATACATGTGATATATTGATTAATCACAAGCCCTTAGGTGGATGCTCAGGGAAATGATATTTCGTCTGCAGCTGTTCGTTTCTTCATCCATATCAAGACTTTCACGCCTAGATACGAACAGGCATGGAACTAATCCCCCTTCTACCTATAGACCAACAAGAAAATTGGAAGCCCTTCCTAGATAGCCCCTTAATTGACAGATATTAAATTCTAACTCAGTGTCGAAGCCTAATAAATGCAGGCCTTACGTAGCCCCAGCAGAAAAGATACATCACGAACATAGTACCAGAGGCATTTAATAAAGTGGACATAATTTAGAGGTTTATATTCCGTACAGAGGACAACAGGTTCTACCTCTGCGCAACGCCTGGGAACCTGGTGGATGCTATAACAGATTGTGGCCCGAAAGAGAAAAAGTGCCCTCCGAAAGGAAGAGAAGAAATCTCTTTCGAAAGAAAGAGAAAATGCCTGAAAGGGACGAGGTACTCTCCAAAAGAAAGAGAAGATAGACCTTCGAAAGGAATAAAACGGTTTTTATTTTTAATGAAACACTCTCTATAATAGAGTGCAGTTGTAGGAATCGAAACTATATCGTTTGTTGCTGTTTGAGGCCGGCCCTCGTCGACAGAAGTAACTGGATAAAGCCTCATCAGCGGAAGGGTCACTTGTTGAAACCAGAAAAAGAAAGTTTGTAACGCTTCGTGGGTCGGACCCAAGTTTGCAAATGCCAGTGGAGTCGGCAGGAGTCTGCAGAGTCTTTTTTTGTGTCTGGCTCTTAGCGCGACATCTCGCCTACGGCTTGCCAGTAGGTTCCCTAGAAGTGCCACGGTACCATGGCCGCCGCGACGGTATTGAGAACAGCGAGACGGCCAGTTCGCATAAAATGTCGTCATTACAAAGATCTACAGTAAATGTATTCTCCATGAGGGTGTTTTAAAAGAAATGGCACAATTGGAAGTTGAATGCCGGTGGTATGGCCACCCGTTGGCAAACACTTTTGATGCGAGGCGAAACTTTGCCTGCGACGTGAGGTGGCTTGGATGGTGCGGGACGGACGGAATCAATTCGCGCGGCGAGATGAGACGGATGCTGTGGCAGGTCCAACGCTTACCTCTTACATTAGGCTGTATTCAGGTGATTGATGCCACCGTGCAGCAGCAGACAAGCCCCATGTCGAAATATTGTCGCCGGCGATTGGAATGGCTTGTGCTGAGTATAGAAAACAAAAGTCGGGGCCTGAGAGAGACCAGACACACTTTCCGCAGGCCGGAACATAGCTTAATGAATGCTTCCTTCGTCCGTGGCAGGCTAGAATCTGATGAAATGCATGGATCATGGATCATGGATCTCATGTTTCGTATTCGGTACTGTCATCGTTGAAACGTGGCGAGTTTGATGATGGGAAGCCCTGACGGGTCTGCTGCTGGGTGTCAACTGGCATCCAGGAATTGCTTCCAAGACCGCGCCGATGCCCGGCGGGCTACAGATGCAAAAAGATGGAAAAAAGAAAAAGTAAGAGTAACGAGAAAAGAGCCCCCAGTTTGCCGCATCATCAGCTCAAGCTGAGCTGCCTGTGCCTGGTCTGGATGTCTGGAGGCCCAGGCAGGGGGGAGGGGGAGGGGGGAAGGTGGGAAGGTGGTATCGGGTGCAACGGCTTTGCGGCGACTGCCACAAGGACCGTAACGTCTGACTTTTGTCCAGCCCAACTGCTAAACGACCGAGCGGCCGCTTACGCTATTAGGGAAGTCACGAACAAGATGGCGCCCCCGCCCTGCAACGTTTTCGTAGGCGAAAAACGGTAAGTCATCCCGACCGGGTGTCTGGCCTCGAACGTTTATCCCCTTCTTCTCGTCTAGTCTTTTGATCGGTTGTTTCTGCGTCCTATCTCTCACCGTATACCTCTTGTTTTATTCTACTTTGTTTTCGTTTCTTTTTGCGCAATCCATCCGCCATCCATCTTGCAGCACGAGAGCCTCCACGATTCTCCACGACTCTCCACGACCGGCCCAACTACTTGCCTACTTGGTACCAAGCAAGGTAGGGTAGTTCTAGAGTGCCCGAATAGCCATTGCACCGCCGAGCCGTCTTCTCGCGAAAAACACATCGCCCAGGCATAGTCTCAGAAATCCGGTGACGACAGTCATCGACTGTACATAACCCCTTTTCGGGGCGAAACGGCGGGGACCACTTATAGCATAATCGCTGGACGATTGCTGTGAGCTGGATCGAGTCCGAAGTTGCGCTTGCGACTCGACTGTTTGTGCGGCGTCTGACGGCTTCAAGAGTGAGCGGCATACCACACTCCAGGCTCTGCAGACCATGGCTCGGCCGCACATCACTATTTCGCCTCGGGACTTCCGCGCAGAGGCAACATCGGGTGCGCCGAGGAGCCCGCACTTGGCCACAACAACTCTGCGTGTTGAGGGAATGACGTGAGTGATTTTCCCTGCCTTGCCCCCGGCATTGCTGAGCCGAATTCACTCGCTCAGGAAATATAATGAACCGACCCCGGCTAATCTCTTTATGTTTGCGGCCTTCAACAGCTGTGGAGCATGCACATCAGCTATCGAGGCAGGCTTCAAAGGCGTAGCCGGCGTGGGCAACGTCTCAGTCAGTCTTGTCTTGGAGCGTGCTGTTGTCATGCACGACCCCCGAACAATCACGGCAGAGCAAGTCCGAGACCTTATTGACGATCGAGGATTTGATGCCGAAGTCTTATCGACCGACCTCCCGAGCCCCGTTGTAGGCCGATTCAAAGAAAACAACAGCTCCGTAAATGCCAATATGGCTGTCACAACGACTATCGCTGTTGAGGGAATGACTTGCGGCGCTTGCACGTCCTCTGTAGAGGGCGGCTTCAAAGATGTTCCTGGAGTTCAGAGCTTCAGCATATCATTGCTTTCCGAGCGAGCAGTCATTGAACATGACCCCACGATATTGACACCAGAACAAATTGCCACGATTATTGAGGACAGAGGTTTTGGAGCAGAGATTGTAGACACGGTCAAGTCATCGTCGCACGCCGGTAACAATGGGAATGACGGCGTTCAAAGCGAGGTGGCTACTACAACAGTGGCTATCGAGGGCATGACATGTGGCGCCTGCACGTCGGCTGTTGAAGGTGGTTTCAAAGGTGTTGACGGCATTCTCAAATTCAACGTCAGTCTGCTTGCGGAACGAGCAGTCATCACGCACAAGGTGACCAGGGTTTCACCCGAGCAGATCGCAAAAATGATCGAAGACCGTGGCTTTGACGCAACTGTTCTCTCCACACAATATGAAAATAGCGATGTGGGACCTCTAGTATCTACGTCGCAATTCAAAATTTATGGCAGCCCAGATGCCCATGCTGCGGAAGCTCTAGAGGCCAAATTGAAATCTCTACCTGGTATCAAGTCGGCTTCAATGAGTCTTTATACAGACCGCCTGACCGTGACTCACCTGTCAGGCATCATCGGTTTGCGTGGTATTGTGGAAGCAGTAGAGGCAGAAGGCCTTGATGCCCTTGTAGCAGACAATCAAGACAACAACGCTCAACTCGAATCATTGGCGAAAACCCGCGAGATCACAGAATGGCGCACTGCCTTCCAAACCTCCTTGGCGTTTGCTATCCCGGTTTTCATTGTTGGCATGGTTTTGCCCATGGCTATACCGGCGCTGGACTTTGGCAAACTCATGCTGATACCTGGGATATATCTCGGCGATGTCATTTGTCTAGTCCTTACGATCCCAGTCCAGTTTGGCATCGGAAAACGTTTTTATCTGTCTGCGTACAGATCAGTCAAGCATGGATCCCCTACTATGGACGTACTTGTCATTCTGGGCACGTCTTGCGCTTTCTTCTTCAGCATCGTGGCCATGATTGTATCAATGCTATTCCCACCTCACAACCGCCCTAGCACGATTTTCGACACTAGCACAATGTTGATCACATTCATCACTCTTGGACGGTTCTTGGAAAACAGAGCCAAGGGTCAGACATCCAAGGCCTTGTCTCGTCTTATGTCTCTTGCTCCGTCCATGGCCACCATCTACGTGGATCCTATTGCAGTGGAAAAGGCTGCCGAGACTTGGGCCAAGTCCGTCGAGAATGCGAAGTCAGCCAGCACCCCTCAGGCTACTCCAGAACCGGGCGCCTCCTCTGCGTACGAGGAGAAGTCAATCCCCACGGAACTACTTCAGGTGGGTGACATTGTCATTATTCGACCGGGCGATAAGATCCCCGCAGATGGCACTCTGGTTCGTGGTGATACGCACGTCGACGAGAGCATGGTGACGGGAGAGGCGATGCCCGTTCAAAAAAGACTGGGAGACAGTGTCATTGGAGGAACGGTTAATGGAAATGGGCGCGTCGATTTCCGCGTCACTCGCGCTGGCCGTGACACACAGCTCAGTCAAATTGTCAAGCTTGTCCAAGACGCGCAAACCGCGAGGGCCCCTATCCAGCAGCTCGCAGACACCTTGGCTGGCTATTTTGTTCCTACCATTCTGATTCTCGGACTTTCGACATTTCTCTTTTGGATGATTATGAGCCACATCCTGCCCAATCCACCCATGATTTTCCTCCAGGATGCGAGTGGCGGCAAGATCATGGTGTGTGTGAAGCTGTGTATCTCGGTGATTGTGTTTGCTTGTCCCTGTGCGCTTGGTCTGGCTACGCCGACTGCCGTCATGGTGGGAACGGGTGTTGGTGCGGAGAATGGCATCCTGATAAAAGGGGGCGGTGCCTTGCAGAAGACAACGAAAGTCAGTCAGGTGGTTTTGGATAAGACGGGCACCATCACGCACGGCAAGATGAGCGTTTCAAAATACACGCTTGGTCCTCTCTGGAGAGACCATGAGTGGAGGAGGCGTTTGTGGTGGACAATTGTTGGCCTAGCTGAGATGGGCAGTGAGCACCCTGTGGGGAAAGCAATCCTTGGGGCCGCAAAGGATGAGCTTGGCGTTGAACCTGAAGGCGCCATTCCCGGCAGCGTCGGCGAGTTCAAGATCACTATCGGCCGTGGCGTCAATGCATTGGTCGAGCCAGCGTCTTCGGCCGACAGAGTTCGATATAGAGTGCTGGCGGGCAACGTCAAGTATTTGCAGGAGAATGGAGTTGATATTCCCGGGGAAGCAGTTGAAGCGTCGGAGGAGCTCAACGCCACGTCAAACAAGAAGGGCCTTTTGAATGCCTCGTCTGCGGGCACTACGAATATCTTTGTGGCTGTGGACGGCAAGTACACGGGACATATCTGTCTGGCCGACATCATCAAAGACGGAGCGGCGAGTGCTATCGCGGTGCTGCACCGAATGGGCATCAAGACGGCAATCGTGACGGGTGATCAGCGAACGACGGCTCTGGCTGTGGCGGCGGCAGTGGGAATCTCGTCGGACAATGTTTTTGCTGGAATCAGCCCAGACCAGAAGCAATCCATCATCAAGCAGATTCAGTCTCAGGGACAAATTGTGGCCATGGTCGGCGACGGTATCAATGACTCACCCGCGCTGGCCACGGCTGATGTCGGAATCGCCATGTCAAGTGGTACGGATGTTGCTATGGAAGCAGCAGACGTGGTACTCATGCGGCCTACGGACTTGATGAGCATCCCGGCCTCTCTCAATCTCACGCGCACCATCTTCCGCCGAATCAAGCTGAACCTCGCCTGGGCTTGCGTTTACAACGTTGTCGGTCTGCCGGTGGCGATGGGCTTTTTCCTGCCGCTTGGCTTCCACATGCACCCGATGCTGGCCGGCTTTGCCATGGCGTGCAGCAGCGTCAGCGTGGTTGTGAGCAGTCTGCTTCTCAAGTTCTGGAAGCGCCCAAAATGGATGGACGAGGCCGAAGCCGAACGCCGGGGGGGTCTTCGCTGGATGGATGGCAGCGGCGTCGTGGGCTGGGCCAGAGAAATGTGCGGCCGAAGACGCCAGAAGGGCGAGGAAGGATATGTGCCGTTGCAGGACCTGGACGCGGAGCGGGCATGAGAAGAATTGCATAAAGCGTTGTATTTACTTATGTACCGGCACTTTTTATTATTTTTGTTAAATTATTTTTCTGGCAATATACTCCTGAGAAGTTGCGTATTTGAGTGGGCATTTACAACGTGATGGCGCAATCCACGTCCGCTGCGTCATCGTCCGTACAGGATATCAGCAGGGCATGCCAAGGTGAATCTGGTCTTGTTAGCATTGTACAAGACACGGCAAGTATGACCTACCAAGTCGACACAAGCCGTCTACAGCACGTGTTATTGTAAGAATAGCTGTAAGAATTGCTCTCTCTGCTGATATTCCAAGCGGGACATATCACGAGGTTATCAAGGATCTGCCGTCCAAATCCGACGGGCACAGGTGGCGCACTCCTGGCGTGCGGCTGCCTGAGCAAATCTCGGTTGCGCCATATCCGTGCTTGGAGCACCCCGTTTCGGAGAGTTTTATAATTCCAATTTCTAGATTTCTAGGATCCACACCAGGCGTAGCTACACTTGCGCTTGTGTTGTTCTGTCGTTGACAACCCTGGCCTTGACGGCATGTACTCCGCATGGAACCACGCACACTCCACCACGCAAATTACGTTCATCCATCCACGTCAAAAGACGGCGTTGCCGTTCACGTCATGCCCGTGGCGTGCTGGCCCCAGAATAACGTGCCTTCGTGATGCCCGCACATCTCCTTCCACGTGATGAACCTGCCAGGGCTCTCATCCGACCACCCGCCACCGTGCTCGTCTCCCGTGTCGTCCCTGGGATATGCCCGTTTGGGGACCCATTGTCGCCCATCGATCAACTTGCCTGCCATGGGCTCACCCCGATGGGATGCCTTGACGGATTCGCGGAGCAGAGACTTTACAAACGGATAGAACCACATTCGGGTGTACTCGCCGTCGAGGAACTCCTTGGGACCGGTGCAGTGCCACAGCCCCCATATGTGTTTGGTGACAAAGTTTGTGCCTAGATGGACGAGCTTGATCCACTCCTCTGCTAGTGTCCCGGGGTGCGCGTCCGGCACGGAGTCAAACAGCTTCGTCAGGGCCATGCGAACATTGTGGGGCATTTTGACGGGATACGGTTTGAAATGGTCTCTCTGGGCGAACAGATCAATGTTGATATTGGCTGAGTGATTTGCCAACTTATATTGAACATGGCCCATGAAGGGTTCATTTCCGGTTCTGGTCTGGAATAGAGATGATTCGTATTCAATAGCCATATGTAACTCAGTGTCTTGGCCGTTGGCTTCTGTCGCTGGAATGGTCTGGTCAGAGGGATTGTCTTCGGAGTCATCCTCATGGAGCATCATCCGAGCGCGCCAATACTCTTGCCGGCCCCAGATGTTGGACAAGTAGTATTGGTCCGAGTCGGATAGCTCGAATTCGGTATCGTAAGTGGCGTCAATCTCCTCTATCGCGGCATCTACCACTTTCCTCAGATCCGTGACGGGGCCTATGATGGTCCCCGAGTTCAACCACCGAGGATCTTTGGCAAAAAGGTCGTTAGGCCCTTTGTCGGGACCAAATGGATCTGTTCCCAGTGTCGAAGCTGGTGCCGCCCAGCAACGAGCTGCATTTGGATCTGGCGGCCAACATACTTTGTCCGGGCCAAAGAAGACTGTTTGCTTCATGTTTCTCAATGCCATCTCGTCCGCCGAAATTCCCAGTCTCTGAGCCAGGCCTGCGTTGGCCTTTGCTGCAATTTCGAAATATCGTTCAATGGTTACTTCTGGAGGCAGTTGATGTATAACATCGTAACCGTCCGCAACCATGACCAAATCGTCTCCTTCCTCCCCGGCATTCAAGGAATGCAAATACCTCTTCATAGCTCGCAGCTTGGCGAGGTGTGTCACGCCGGCGTCAAACTCACCCTGGCCGTTCCAGCCCAGGAGTGTTGGAACTGGGTATCTGTTCACCGCCGCCGATGCTAAGTGGTAGCAAAATCGGAGATTTGATCGGCTAGCTGGTATCAATAAGTGGAACCTTGATGTTCCAACCTGTGGGGGGAAAATGTTCTGACCGTTGACAGACGTGATATGGCTGGTGATGTTTTGAGATTGTAGTATGGAATCATCCTCGGTTGATTGCCTTGATGGCACCGGAAGAATCATTTCGAATCGACCCTAGAATGTCATCTGCGTTAGCCGCTTCCTGAAGGAAAACCCGAGCGGTTGATATCCTGATGTCGTTCAATCATACCAAGTCGAACGGACCTCCCGCGTACAGCCAACATATCAGGAACAGGGCGAGGCAAACAGCAACCACAAGTTTGCGGCGTATAGAGGAAAGAGGTGCCATGGTGATAAACCAAGAGTAAAGTATCAGACGAGTCTATGTAATCAATTGATGCATGATCTAATTTAACGAAAGGAAAAGAAGCAATACACTATAAACTAGAGGGGCACAGCCAAAGGCAGAGAGTCGTGAAGGTTTGCTCGGCGGGAAGGGGTGATAACGGCTAAAGATCAAATTATCAAAGATGCTTGAAAAGCTGTGAGCGGGAACCAGTGTATTTGGGAAATTCCAATCAACCAGGGTCTACGATGCGACTGGTGAGAGCGAAGAGGAGGCTTGAAAGTAGGTGGTTAACGATAGAAAGAAAGATTGTTAACAGGTCTGATGGGCTGGCTGCCTCAGGAGGACGGTTGTTTGCTACTTCACCCAGCCATATGAGTTTGATCTATCAAGTCAGTCTCTGGGCTTGAGAACGAGATAGACATCTGGATAGGGTCGGGGAACAATGCAGTGTTGACGGCACGCGCGGTGATTTGTTCCTTTGAGCGTCGATGACTCGCTCTTTCCCACAGTCAGCGTCGAGCAGGACCAACACCGCTGGGCACATATAGGAGTGCGGAGAGTAGATCTGCCACATGGTGACGATGAACGAGACCATCAGACAGAGGCAGTTATCACGAGTCGGTCATTTTCCTTGTTGGAAGTCGATACGATTATTACCTAGGTAGGTAGGTTGGTAGGTCGTAACAGATCAAAGACCCGTTCCTGACGCCTCGCTAGAAAAGGGTGCTGACAGAAATTTCATATGGTTTGACGGTGACGGGCTTGCGGAAGCATTGTTGCTTGTTTCTCCATGTCGTTATGCGTGCTCTCGAACTGCTTCTCTATGTGTGCCTATCACTTGCTTACAGAAAATGCTTGGACAGTTGGCGGGCAGTTGGTGGGCAGCTGGTGAGCAGCTGGTTGCTGGCTCGGGTTCACGCCTGCCCCGGCTCGCTAAATCAGCTTCTCTGAATGACGATGATACTTGGTGCGACGAACCGAAGATATCTCCTTGGGCTAATGGTCGTTCAACCGACCGAGGCTCTATTGGCCCTGTTTTCCATCGTCGCCCGTTGTTTTTCTTTCCCTTTTTTATTACCTTACGGCCACGCTATTTCATAGCGTCAATCTCTGGGGTAGTAGGAAGGAGACGGACCCGTCAGTGCCGCATTCACACCAAGGTACTCCCGACGCAACAATGACTTTGACCCCAGATAAGCATTAAATGGTTTTTGATAGCAGCAATAAGATTTTTTTTTCCCGCCTAGGACCGCTTGTAGTTGCCAGTGCCGCCCCGCCCGCAGATCGCTCTAATTTGCCCGGGCAAAATTAATTAGGTTGGATTAGACCGAAATCACACCCCAACGGTGTATGTATTACGGGAGTATGTGCTATAGCCCTGTACATACAACGTTTTATTTAGGATGTAGCTGAAAGAAAGGGACATTGAATTTTCATCTTCACGCGACGACTTCTACACCGGGGCGCTGTAACTCAACGCCTTTATTCATCTGCACAATTACAATCATCGGCATTTCATGATGCATATGTAGGAGGATTTTCTGCCCCATTGACCGCCAAGTCCGATGATGATGTAGATTAGATGGTCGCAGCGAGACAGCGAGCATGCATGAATCCCGCACCCCCCTGGCTGGCAATTTCTTGGCGGCCCATTTCAGGGTGGCACCTGCATGTACAGTACCAACTGCGCCCAAGTAGGTAGCCAAGAGCGCACCTGCGGGCGTTTTTTTTTTTTTTTGCTCGGGCTACAGGGGTGCGCGGAGGCAAACAAGCTCTCGCGAAATGAAATCTTGCCAGGCTAGGAAACGCCCCAGTTAGCCCTTCAACCTTAATTCTTGCCATGACGGCTCTTTCAGAGGAACAAACGCTGCGCCTATGCTCGCGCTTCTGCCTACCAGGTACTCATGCTCTGTAATTGCCGACAGGTCCCATTCCTCAGGGCGAATGGGGAAGGTCATGCGCGTGCATATGCACGAATGGACCAGTGGTACGGACGACAGGTATGGCGCGGAGGATGCACCGATCATTCCCGGAGTCTGGATCTGTTTGAAGGACGTCGACTGGCATTTCTCGCGTCGCCGATCTCTCTTGGCCTGAGACCAATGTCACAGACTCGGCCGGAACACAGCCATCCCGAACATGAAAACCGTACTGCCTGACTGACTGGTTGACTGGCTGGCTGGCTGTACTCCAAATCATTCGGCCGTCTTCGCTTGCATGAAACTTGTGTGTGTTGCGTGTGCAAACAGCCACCAGATCGATCTGTCAATCATGCGGTCCTGTGCAGTCGCAAATTAATGTACTGCACAGCTGATATGATATCAAAGCGTGGTAATGTGGTTAACCAAATTTCCTTGTCGCTGCCCACCTCGCAGCCTCATTTTATGTCGGACCCTTTTCTCCTTGTCTTAATTTAGAAATGCGGAATTGATTTTTCTTTTGCTTTTAAAAAATATCATTTCTTCATTTCTCCCTACATCTGTTCGTGGTTCTAGCGCGCTTCCATCTCCACCATCAAAGAAGTGCTTTAATCAGTAATTTCTGCTCTCACGGGAAATCGTCCCACATTGTCGTTTGGGAATTGTGACATGTACAACGTAGGTTGTATAACTGGTGTTTGTTTGTCAGTTTTCCTGATGCCACGGGTCCTTCCGGTGGAACAGCCCAAGTCAAGCGAGGCCTCTCTGCTGAACGCTCTGCAATGCTTTCCGAACTATGGAATATCCCCTTTTCCATTAAACCAAAATGCAAAGGCACAATTTTAACAATCGCCCGGCTGTGCTTGCATATCGTCAGTCAGCCTTCAAGCTGGATTTGCATAATCTGCTATTGGAGCCAACGTTCAGCCACCTCCCAGAACTTGTCATCGAGGCGCGCTGAAACGCCAAGTCGGTTATGTTGCACACTTTGAAATTCCGTGTCGCTACGATTTGTTCATCCGTTCGCAGAATACCCCTTGGCGGTCTTTTTGGTCTCGTATCAAAGATGCAGTTGCCAAGTTCAACAAGTGGGCTTGTTTGGACCAAGGTGGCAAAGATCAGCCCAGCCCAGCCATCGAAGATAATAAGCTTACCAGAAAGACGAATGGGACGGAAGGGGGGAGGGGGATTAGAACATAGTGGGCTTCTCGTATATAATGAACCTCAGGAATGGAGCAGCTACAAATGCAGGCTAGTTAGTTATGCAAACCATACCCTAATTACATAATTACAGTTGATCCATGAATGGCCTGTCTATATCGGTCGGACACTGACTTGTCGTGGGATTAGTCATGACGTCAGCTGGAGCCGCCGTAAACACGTCGCATGGAGCAGAGGAACAGAGCAGGACGGCGATGCAAAATGCAAAATGACGGCACGACGATTCTTCCCTTCTGCCACCACGATTCCATTTGTGATGCGGCTGTGACACATGATCGCAGTCTCTCGTCGGTGCTCACAGCATGTGCAGGGCACTTTTTAGGCTTCAAGTGCACCCCGTACCGACCAAGGATACCATGAATCACTGCCGATGCAACTGGTATTTATCTGCAAATGCGGCACGGCCGACGATCAATTGTGTTCTCGTATCGATACCAGTTACAAATCGGGAAAAGTCGCTGCTTTCTTTGAATTGAGGTCTTGCCGACGACTTAGTGTGCCTAGTTGTGCCTAGCGTGCTTGAATGAGCCCTTGTCGTGCCCGCTCGGAAATACTGTAAAGGGAGGAAAGCGGCAACGCATGACATCTTAGAGCAACGACGTACTAATTAGACTCAAGCGCGCCTTCTTTCAGTTCTCCAGTCGCCCCAGTTGCCCGCCCCAGCAGCCCCAAGCCTGATGATGCGTCCTCGTCCAGCACTCCTTCCCTGTCCCTGCTCCTGCTCCTCTCTTTGGTGCCCACACACCCTCCACCGTCCAACAGTAGCGAGGCTGGCTTGGCTGGTCCACTCCCTGACGGGACCTTGTGCTAGCCTTCAGCCCGTCCCCCCCCCTTCTCCCCCCGCTCCTCCCCCCGGCCCCTTCCCAATTAATGTTCCTGGTGCTGGTGTTATCCTGGTGCTAAAATCGTCACCGTACCGCTGTCCGCGTATCCGTGCTGTCGCGGGCATTGCGTGGCCTGCGGGAACTTAGTACCGCGCATGCCAAGCTAGCTCTGCTTTACTTTTTCCTACTTTTTCCTTCATCTACGACACACCTCCTGCAACCTGCGTTCGCTCGTTTCTCTCTTGTTTCTCTCTCTATTCCCTTTCTGCACCAATCATCCAGTGCTGGATAGTGCTTGATCTTGATACGAACTTATTGGAGGTACCCTCCTTCTACATCACATTCTCTACATCTCTCGTCCTTGCCCTGGTTTGCGTTTCCTCCATATACTTGCTTTGTCAACTTTTTTCTTTTTTCTTTTTTGTTGGTTTCAGCTCAGCCTTATCTGTCCCTAATCGACAGCTGTTACGATTACGGGCCACAAGATCTGCTTCGCCACGACGTATCGCAATCCGATTTACGGCTTCCATTCAAAGCTCCATACAACCCAGGTCAGACAGAACACAGACCAGAGCTGTGCTTCTTCTCATGCCTAAGTCACAGAGGAACATGCCCTTGTCATAGTAAACACAACTCAGAATATTGGCAACCCAGTATTTTTGCCTTACCATACACCATCTTCATCCACCTTATCGACTCGCAGGCAACGAATCAATATGTCGTCGACGAGGAGTAGCGAAGAGCAGGCCTACTCCCTTCTCCAAGGAAATGAGGTCGAACCCAAGCCGGTACTGGAAGATGTAGAAGCTTCGGCAGGTCGCCCGGTGGCCCTGCAGGATCAAAATTTAGACCACGAATATTCCATCCCGACCACCATCAAGTTTACTTGGCTAGGGACCTATTTCTTCTTCTCTTTGCTTCTCACCCTCTATAACAAGCTGGTGCTTGGCTTGGTAAGCTTGCAATTTCCTTACATTCCTCCCTCTACCAGACGGGGTGCGCGGGTTGGAGGATCCCAGATGCTAATCGAATTTCAGTTTCATTTCCCTTGGCTTCTGACATTCTTACATGCCTCCTTTGCGAGCATGGGCACTTTCGCCATGATGCAGATGGGATATTTCAAGTTGTCACGACTGGGACGTCGCGAACACATTGCACTTGTTGCCTTCAGTGCCCTATTTACCGCCAACATCGCCGTGTCTAACCTATCTCTTGCCATGGTGTCTGTGCCGTTCTACCAAACCATGCGCATGCTGTGCCCCATCTTTACCATCCTCATCTACCGCTCTTGGTACGGCCGCACTTACAGCCAGATGACCTACCTATCACTCGTTCCTCTAATAATCGGAGCGGCTATGACGACGGCCGGCGAAATGACCTTTACCGATGCTGGCTTCCTCTTGACCATCTCTGGCGTCATTCTCGCTGCAATCAAGGTACGTGACGCCTTGTGAATTCATGCATCTGTGAAGATGGGAGTCGTGAAGCTAACTAGAACTGCAAAAAGACTGTCGTAACCAACCGATTTATGACTGGCTCATTGGCATTGCCGCCTGTTGAATTTCTGATGCGAATGTCGCCATTGGCCGCACTGCAAGCCCTGGCTTGCGCAACTGCTACCGGCGAAGTAGCAGGCTTCCGAGAACTTGTTACATCAGGACAGGTCTCTATTCCTTCATCGATTGCGTCCTTGACCGGAAACGGTTTCCTCGCTCTTCTCTTGAATATCTCGTCCTTCAATACCAATAAATTGGCCGGCGCCTTGACGATGACGGTGTGCGGCAACCTTAAGCAATGCCTCACGGTCTTGCTTGGCATTTTCCTTTTCCATGTTTCTGTCGATTTGCTCAATGGAGCTGGTATGGCTGTGACTATGGTCGGCGCTGGTATATATAGCAAAGCTGAGCTGGACAACAAGAAGGGAAAGCAACAACCACAATACGAACCTGTGGATCAGAACTCAAGATAGCATGGGCGTAACATTCGTTTTGAGATACCCGAATTTCATTTCACTTTATATTTCATTTTCCATGAGGAACCGGCGCCAAGGAGAGAGCGACGACTACGACTGTAAAGGGATGAATACAACAAAACACAGAAGACGCTGCGTATAACACGTCAGAGAGACGCGTGTGGTTCTTTGCATCGGGGCTTAGAGAGACGTGGGTTCCATGTGGCATTCTGGACATCTGGTCTATAGAGCAACCGGACATAGCGGTTTCTAATTTCGGGACACGACAACTACTGCATTCTGATATTGTCATTACGATGGACAGACAACATTTGTCTTGACAAGATCGGGTCTTGGCGTTAATAGCATTACGGCCGGCAGGAAAGCACAAGTGGTTTGTGCGCCGGAGTACGGTAGTTTCTTTTTTAGGATAAGATAAGTCTTATTATTGTTACCTTTGTCATTAATATCATCACAGACAAACGCAGTCGAGGGCCTCTTTGTCCTCTTCGAATTTCAAATCAAATATATGTACTATTAGAATCAGCCTCTGACCTGTGCTGGGACTCCCGTGATGATTTTGCCATGGTACAATCGAGAAGGTATCCAGTCAATGGCCAACGTGTGGCAATCACTTGCAAGGTCATTTCTTACCCACTACTGACTGTTTGACTCTACCACACACACACCCATGCTGTTTGAGTGGGTGGCGTGTGGCGTTATTTTTTTTTTTTTTGTAATCCACGCTAACTAAAGCTCCGCGTTTACGTCTCGGAGCGACGGCAAAACGGGGACCCGGCCGCTGGGGGGGAGAGAGTGGCCCAGCTGGGAATTGTGGCGCTTGAGGAGAGCCGAGATGCATACGCGTCCTATTTTGGTGGCTTGTTCCTTTCTCCCTTGAACAAGAGCTGTGGCACCACGTGCCTATTGTTTCTGTTCTTTGTTTGCGACTGCAGTCCTGGGGGGAGGAGAGGGGGTTTTTCTATGCGGCTGCGGACCAAGCGACAGGTGGCGAGGGCGAGGACAGCAACGGCTTTGACTGATGGCGCTGTTGTTACTTACGTTGGATGGCTTGAGCATATGTTCTAGTGCACAGATGGACGAGCGCTATAGTGTCCTGTATTTCGGCTAGCGAAAGTGGGAAGCCGAGCGTCAGTTTCACGGATAATCGGACCTCTTGTAGCAGGTGGGCTAGTAGCGGATTACGGGTTGAAACAGGTTATCGTCCGGGTAGGCGGCCCTTTAGCGCTGTCACGAAGTTGGGCTCGGCGCTAAGAAATTGATGCTTGGCTACTGGACCACTAATTAACTAGTTACGCGTTGGGACTTGGCATGCTGCTCTTGCATGTCGTTCCCGACGCAGTGTCTGGAGGACCTTGCCGCGGCCGTGAGATGGCTGATTCCAAGCTTGACGTCGGCGAGGGTGGCGTTGGGTTGCAGCCCGAGGGCTTGGGCCAGCGCCGCGAGATCAGTGGCAGCCTGGCCGTCTGCAGCCGTGGACGGGAGCGTGCGTACGGCGGGAATCGCGGCAGGATCGAGGTTGGCCTTCCACGACACCAAGGCACGAGGGGTCTCCGAGCTTTGCGTTCATGCTGTTCTTCTTGAGCATGACGAAGCGCAGGATGACTTCGGTGACTGTCACGAGGATGCTGCCGACTATGAGGATGATGACGATCCATGTTATGGAGCTCATCTTGGCATCCGCTATTGAGTCGGACAGGATCTCGGCGAGGTCGAGGAAGACGCGGCATCGTTCGTTGAGCACTTTGATCCGTGGGTCGATCTCCAGGTACTCGCGGCTGGCGACGTATAGAGGGTGTAATGTTGGTTCTGAGTCCCAAAAGAAGTTTGGCACGTCGAGGATGTTCGATGCTGAGCACAGGAGTCCGTTAGTAATTTGACTGAAGTCGTGTCCCAACCTTGCTTATTTGAAATATGCGACAAGGCAAGAATAGACATGTTCTTGCAGGGGGAAGGGAGGGGGGGGGGGTTTACTTACAGAGGTTGATATCCACGCGGCTTTTGAACAGTCTGCCCAGAAGAGTGACAATTTCCCGTCTCGTCATGTTCAGCTGCCCGGTCAGGGCTAGCCGTTTCGGAACGTGCTGGGCATCCAGCATGGTCTCGCTCATGCGCTCCTCGAAGAAGCACAGCTTGGTGCTCTGCGCGATGGCGTGGCTGATGGTGAGCTTGATCATATGATCGGACCGAGGCAGCAGCGTGATCATGTCGTTGAAAATTCGCGGCCGCTTGACGTCTGTGCTATATTCGAAGTGAAACTCCTCCGTCTCAAAGTCGTCCTGCTCCAACGGCCGGGTCAGGAGCGATATTGAGGCCTGCGCATCTGCAAACGTCAAGTCCGCAAGGATGTCCTTCTCCTGATGCTCGGTAAAGTTCCAGAAGACAACTACGCCGTAGGAGAAGACGAACATTTCGGCAAAGTTTTTGGCTTCAGGTGCCAGACGACTCATGTGCGATGGCAGTCCGTCATCTGGATCCAGTTGAGCCCCGGATCCGGTAGATGCAGAGTTGCTATGCGGATATGCCGCTCGATTGCCTCGTTCTGGACTCTCCGGGTTGGTATACGCGTCGTCTTCGAAGTAACCTTCGTGGTGATCACGCTGTTCGCTTCTCTCAATCTCTAAATCCAGCATCGTCTTGCCCGTGCCTGGGGTTTTCAGCATCGGCCTACCGCGGACTCTGTATCCATCGGTCCCATTCAAAAGGGGTAGAGCATATATTGCATATAGACAGTCGTCGTAAAGCTTTGTCTTAGCCTCATGTTTCTTTCTCAGGAATTCTGATGTTTCTGCCGTCTTGTACGCTTGCGCGGTGCAGTATGCTGTTAACCGGCTCACTCTGTCTTTCCGCTGCAACTTCGGAAGCCTCTCTGCATAGCTCTTGCCCCTGATCCCACCTCTCTTCTTCAACACGTCCAACTCCTCGTCTCTCAAGGGTCTATTTTCTGCATCCTGTAGCCTCCTAGCCAATACAGCCTCGCTCTCCACCTCTTCGTCGGCATCCTCAACACTCTCGTCTGTTTCGGGAAGGAGGACCAATTTCTGGCTAATTTTGGTTGTGCGAGATGGCATCGGCTGCCCCGTCTTCGACTGTAGATTCGGAAGCCCCCCTCCAGACATCATCCGTCGTCCTTGGCTCCCACTGCTCGCTGGTATCGCTCTTTGCGGCTGGGGCGGGCCGCGTGGTTGACCCGACGGTATCTGGGTATTGTATTGCAACACATTGTCAACTGTCATGAACCTCATCGGCATGCGGCTAGATCCAACACTAGATGAGTCGGGGCGATGAGGGGCTTTCCGTTGTTTCGGCCGTTCGCGTGCATCTGTGACCTAGTAAGTGGAATTAGAGATTTGCGTTTCATTCAAAGGAAATGTGACGACGGAGCCGATGACCATGAACACTAACAAGCACCGTGGGTCCTTTCTTGCCGGACGACATGGTTGCGCTCAGCCGCTATATTGGCTGCACAGCAGGACTCTTCTCCTCCGGACCGACGAAATCAAAATGGCAGAACGAAGAGTTGTTTGTGTACCGATGAATTGCTACCGCCAATTCCTTGCAATCGAGCAGAGGTGGAGGATAGGATGCTGATGGAGGAGAGCTTGATACGAATGATGACCTCCAAGGCATGAAAGGTGGATCCACCGTAAATTATGCATCCAATCAGACATTGCGCTTAGCAGTTGGCCAGTGACTCAGCCAACAGCAAGCTCGCAGTGAGTGAACTCTATTCAATTACCTGGGTAGGCAATTGCAGAGCTTGAATCGGTCCACATGTGCCAGGCAATCTCGATGTTACCATGTGTCATAATACCATGTGCTGTGAGGTGTCGATCCAATTGATCTCAGGTTAGATGGATTTTCCCTGTTGGATAATTGTTAAAGAGAAAACAAAATGCTCGGACGGAAAGGCGTTTCATTGACGTGTTTCGGGCGAAGACAATAAACATCTCGACGGCGCCAAGTCCCAAGCCCAAAACACGAGATGAGCAAGCAATGATCGAGATAATCTGACGCAGTCCAGGCCTGTCCATTGGTAGATCTGGAAATCTGGCTTGCGGGGTCCGCTCTTCGATAAAGAAAGTCAGATCCGAGGTCACACAAGACGTACCAGATACAAAGAGACATTTGGTACTGCTGTCCCTACACTTTCCTTCTGGGAAGCCATATCCCTCTCCTACCAGCATAGGACGCTATCTTTCGTATCGGCTTCCCCAGATGTTTATTGGAAGTCATTCCGGTCTTGATCAGATGAAAGTTTCGTGGGTTCTTGTCAGGTCAGGATATCGATGGCAGGCTTTTTGGCTAATGGCACAGACTGCATTCGTCGTGGCCCCCAACTGTTGAGCACGAGCTGACATTGGCACAACAAAGGATCCAACATGACATGATACCCCGCCCAATCGCGGTCGTGACTTATCAACATTGTTCAGCCTTAGTGTCGTTTTAGCGCCTCTATCGCGGGACTCAACTCAAACCTTAGTTGGAGGAAACAAGAAACTATGGGAGCGTGTGGGGAGGCTGTGCCCACCGCCAGCCAACCACAATGACCCGTTACGCGTTGCTGGGCGGTCGGCCCAGGTGTTTGTTTACTTTCCCACTTTTCCACAGTTGTACATTCGGCCGTCCATCCATCAGCCGAGAGAGAAGAACCCCGCGTTGCATGCAAATCGCTCTGGATGCATGGACATAGCCATTTAAATCCATCGATCTAATGATCCAACAATCCAATAGCCCAATACCTACCTAGAGTATTTCTCATTCGATACTAAGTGCCAGAGGCTGCTGCTTAAAACCCGTTTCCTTCCCCGGCGGGTCACTTTTCAGGCCTACATCGCCTAGCTTGGAGCCCAACTTCGTTGCTGTCACTTTTGGGTGCATTGTGAATCCTTGTCCTGCAGCCACCCTTGATCTTCTACTTCTTTCTTCTTCTCCGTTGAGCAAGGAGACCGGAGATCGCGTAACTCGTCGCTCACGCAAAGCATTTCTCTTCGATATCCCTTTTTAAGAATTCCCCAATTAGCCGATTTTTTACCTCCGTTTCGCGCATTGCGCCAGCGCATGACTCAAAACACGTCTTCTAGCCACGATTCTGTTTCTGTCGTCTTGGTGATAGTTGCATCCAGCACTTCAACCCAGCCTGGACAGTGACGAAATCCGCATCAGACATTCGATACAATGCGCAGTCGGCCGCAGCCCTAGACAAGACGAGCGAACGGAGCATCATCAATCCACAAAAAAAAGAAATAAAAAAAAAAACTACACAGCCAGCGAGGAGCAGTAACGCCAGTGGTAAATGGGCACCCACGCGTCAACGAGGAAAGCGAGGCATTGAAACCATGTCGTTCCATCAACATCCACTGCGTCAGTCGCATACTGTCGGCCTTTCTGCTCCCGCCGCTTTCTCCAACAGTGATAACAACAAAATCAACTACGCTACCTCTCCTTCACCCGTCACTCGGTTCCCCTCTACCACGTCATCAACAGCCTCGTCAGGTTATTCTTCTGCATCCAGCATCAGTGCCAATACACAATACACAGTAGCCTCGAGTAGTCACCGTCCCGGATCTGGCGGCAGCTACAAGCACAAGCGTGGTCAGAGCGATGTCCTGGCTAGAGCACGAACATTTGAAGTCGGAATGATGAACGGCTCGCACAAAGGGTTGGACAATTCCCCTACCACGCCTCCGCGACGGTCTCTGCGGCCACTACCACAAGCTCCGGCCTCTCCGCCGATAACTCACGGCCAAGGTGCCTCACCACAGAACCCCTTGAGGTACGAGCGCGGCAAGAGTATCGACATGGGCAAGCTCTCACTCTCACAATACGATGGCACTCCCGAATCACCCACATCGCCGCCACGGCCATTGCCTACGCGACCTAACTCCATGATGATGACCCGATCCGACTCCATCTTTCGCAGCAATACCGTCAAACCTCATGGAAGCTCCCCACAAGGGACATACACAACCCACCTCGGCAGGCCGGATCTCGAACTGCTTGGACGATCATCTACACGAGAACTTCGTACACTATCGCGATTGGCGACATCTGATGTTGCAAACGACTTCACCATCACTTCACCTGCGCAGGAGGTTGCTGGTCTTCGAGGGCGACGTCGCCTTCAGCGTGTTGACAAGCTTAAAACGACTGGCGAATCTAAATCAGCTGGATATGGATGGGAAGGTCGCAACTGGATGGATAAGCAGCGCCAATTTCTTCAAGCCTACGAATATCTCTGCCACATAGGAGAAGCCAAGGAATGGATTGAGGATATTATACAACGGTCTCTTCCGCCCATCGTCGAGTTGGAGGAGGCTCTGCGCGATGGAGTGACCCTTGCCAACGTTGTCGAAGCACTGAACCCCGAGAAACGATTTCGAATATTTCACCACCCCAAACTTCAATTCCGCCATTCAGATAATATTGCCATCTTCTTCAGATATCTCGATGAGATTGAGCTTCCTGACCTCTTCCGGTTCGAGCTCATTGATCTTTACGAAAAAAAGAACATACCCAAAGTCATATACTGTATTCACGCCTTGAGTTGGTTGTTGTTTCGCAAGGGCATTGTCGACTTCCGCATCGGTAACTTGGTTGGACAGCTGGAGTTCGAACATCACGAACTCGAGGCGATGCAAAAGGGACTGGACATGCTTGGAGTTAATATGCCCAGCTTCGGTAATATGGGAGCCGATTTTGGCGTTGCCGAGCCTGAGCCAGTAGAGACGGAGGAAGAGCGCATTGACCGTGAGCTAGCTGAGAACGAAGATGCCATTTCAGACTTGCAAGCGCAGATACGCGGTGCTTTACTTAGGCTACGCCTCGGTCACACCATGCAGCAGTTTTGGGACCAGGAGCAAATCTTAATTGATCTCCAATCGCGCATCCGTGGCGACTTCACTCGGCAGATTATGAGTTACCGACTCCAAATGCGACGGTCAGCCACTTTGGTTCAAAGCGCAGTGCGCGGCTTCCTTGTGAGAGACAGCTTGAAGAGAAGGGACAATGCTTGGCAAGCAATTGAGCCAGATATTCTGGAACTCCAGAGTATGATTCGGGCCAACAAGGTCCGCGATGAGGTTCGGGACCTGTCATATAAGCTGGAGATGAGCAAGGGGCCAGTTCGGGAGATTCAGGCAGTTTCCCGGGGTTTCTTGGTTCGCAAAGGCGTCGCCAGCCAGAGACAGGAGACAAAGATGACCTCTGGATCTGTGGAGGGGCTGCAGGCTCTTGCCCGTGGCTTAATCTCAAGAGCCAGAGTTAGCAAGAATATTCAGTCACTGGCCGAGGAGACCGATTCAATTATCAGCTTACAAGCTGCCGCAAGGGCTGTGCTGGCCAGGATCCAGATTGACCGCGAGCAGCAACAACTACGAGCCGTCGGTCTCAAATGGGCGGCGCTTCAGGGCATCATCCGGGGAAGATTGGAGCGGGACAAGCACCAGTCGTGCAAGGCCGTGATAGAAAAGCACAAAGTCAGCATTGGCCAAATGCAAGCAATGATTCGAGCAAGCGCCGTCCGACAAAACATCACCAGACAGCTTAACGCCCTCAACGAGACGAGCGACAAGATCATATCTCTTCAGTCAAGTATCAGAGGCATGCTGGAACGAGGGCTGCTAGCTGCCCAAAGTCAGCAACTGAGTCGACATGAAGCGGCAATAATCATCCTGCAAAGCCTTGGTCGGGGTGTCTTGCAAAGAAACCGCTTCCACGGTCTGCTTGACGAGCTCGAATCCCACAACGAGGCCACTGCCGCATTCCAGGCAATCTTGAAGGCAATGGTGACTCGCGCGAAAGTCGACGATATTCTCACAGAGCTCGAAGAGGAGGAAGAGTACATTGTTGCTTTCCAAGCAGCCGCCCGTGCCTTTATGGTCCGTGCAAAATTCGAGGAGAAGAAGAGGTACTTTAACGAGAACATGAAGAAGGTAATCAAAATCCAGAGTTTCGTCCGGGCCAAGGTTCAAGGTGAGGCATACAAGAGCTTGACAACCGGGAAGAACCCCCCGGTAAACGCAGTCAAAAATTTCGTGCACCTCCTCAACGACAGCGACTTTGACTTCAACGAGGAGGTCGAGTTTGAGCGGATGCGCAAGACTGTCGTTCAGCAAGTTCGACGGAACGAAATGCTTGAGCAGTACATAGATCAACTAGATATCAAGATTGCCCTCCTCGTGAAGAACAAAATCACTCTTGATGAAGTTGTCCGACATCAACACAACTATGGCGGAAGCTCCATGGGTCTTTTGGCGAATAGCACAATATCCTCGGCCAACCAGTTCGATCTGAAGGCACTCAACAAGAGTTCGAGAAAGAAACTCGAGTCCTATCAGCAGCTCTTCTTCACATTACAGACACAGCCGCAGTATCTCGCTCGTCTTTTTAAACACCTCCGAGAGCAGGGCACCTCTGAGAAGGAATGCAAGAGGATTGAGCTTCTTATCCTGAGTCTGTTCGGCTATGCGCAGAAGCGACGTGAGGAGTACTATCTTTTGAAGCTAGTCGCTCGATCTATCCGCGAAGAGGTTGAGGGCAGCCGGGCTGTCCAAGAATATGTGCGAGGCAATTATTTCTGGCCCAAACTTTTGGGTAGCTATACGCGATCACCGCGGGATCGAAAGTATTTGCGCAGCCTGTTGGGGCCACTCATTCGCGATAACATTATTGAAGACCCTGCACTTGACCTGGAAAGTGACCCGATGCAGATTTATCGCTCTGCCATAAATAACGAGGAACTTCGCACGGGGAGACCCGATAGTAGACCGCTCGATGTGCCCAGAGAAGTGGCGATACGAGATCCTGAAACAAGACGGCTTTTCATTGATCATCTGCGAGATTTGCGAGAAATCTGTGATCAATTTTTCATGATACTGGAGGATATGGCGCATAAGATGCCATATGGCCTCCGATTTCTTACCGGTCAGATGTTTCAGTCACTGTGCCAACATTTCACCCGAGAGCCGCAAGAAAACCTGCTCCAGGTTGTGGCCAACTGGCTGTGGAAATTCTATCTCCTACCGCCCTTGACCATGCCGGAGCAGCTCGGTGTGACTGAGAAGTCTCTGAGCCCCTTGCAGAGAAGAAATCTGACCGAGGTAGCCAAGGTGATCGGACAGATTGCTTCTGGGCGACCATTCGGTGGAGAGAACATTTACTTGCAGCCTCTCAACAACTTCGTTAGTGACTCTGTTCAGCGTCTTCGACAAACTCTGCGCAACCTCATGTCTGTGCCCGATGCAGAACAAACCTTTGACATTGACGAATTCAATGACCTTTACGCCAAGAATAAGCCGACACTCTACATAAAGATGACTGATGTCTTCGCCATTCACCACCTTGTTGTCTCGGAACTGCCTTGTATGTCTCCGTCGCGAGATGACGTTCTTCGGGAGATCATCCATGACCTCGGCAGCGCTAAGAACAACGAGAATGAGATGAATGCCGCTGGCTCGTCTGATATCCAAATGTTTCTGACGCCCAAACTTCACGACGTTCAAGATCCCGAGGAGGATATCAAGGCACTTTTTATGGAAACAAAACGATGCGTCCTGTACATCATTCGGGTGCAGACCGGTAGCAATCTCTTGGAGATCCTGGTCAAGCCCATATCTGACGAGGATGAAGAAAAGTGGGAGAGTCTCCTCCGCGAAGACTTTTCGAATGGGCACAGCACTCGTGGGGCCTACTCGGATAGCAAGATGGAAGACGTCACGAGAATGTCGTACTATGATCTCAAGCGAACTGCTCTTGAGAATATTATGAAGCTAGAACAGATGGGACGTATTTCGAAGCAAAATTACTACCAGGACGTTCTGAATGCCATCGCGAGCGACATTCAATCCAAGAGCCGCAGAAGAGTACAAAGACAACGAGAGTTGGAGGGAGTGCGGCTCACCTTGGCCAATCTTCATGACAAAGCGAAGTATCTGGAGCAGCAGAAGAAGAGTTATGACGATTACATCGAGCAGGCAATGGTGACACTTCAAAACAAAAAGGGGTAAGTTTCTCTCGTAGAACCAGTAACTTGTCTTCATCTAGCTGACCACACCCACGAATGAGCAGAAAGAAAAGGTTTCTCCTTCCTTTTACCAAGCAATATAATCACCAGCGGGAGCTTGAACGAAGCGGACGTGTGCCCAAATTCGGAAGTTACAAGTACAGTGCCCGCTCTCTCTCCGAAAAGGGAGTTCTTGTATCTTGGGATGGCTTGAGTGATCGTGATTGGGACAAAATCAACATTACGATTTCTTGTGATGAGGTTGGTGTGTTCGCCATTGAGGGATCTCGTGGCCACATCCAGATGCCAGGAGCCAGCGCGTTGGTGCCTATCGAAGACATGCTACAAGCACAGTTTGAGTCTCACCAGTTCATGAAACTCTTTGAGGGCAGTCTGAAGCTGAATGTCAACCTCCTGCTACACCTCGTCTACAAGAAATTTTACGGGACATGAGTCTTGTCGTTCAGTCTTATCCCTAATAAAAACAGCAACAAAGAAAAAAGAATAGAAAAAGAAAAACTGAACGAGAAACACTGGTACGACTGAATTCATGTTTGCATTTGCGGTGGCCAGCATTTTGGTGTAAGAGGCGATGGCGTTGCGATGGCTCGTATGGTTTGGTTCACTTTTTTTCTGTCGTTTCGAAGCATGGTGTTATGATGCACAGGGTGATTTGGGCAGGACAGAGTCGGTGTCTTTGAGTACTGCCTCTGGCGTGGCCAGGATACATCTGGCAGGAGACAGAGAGGCATTCATCTGGGTTGCTAGGCGTACCATAGATAATTCCTTTATATTTTCCCAAGAATACACACGGCTGTACATACGCGGCTTTCGCATTGTGTCAAAACATATCGTCGTCGAGCGACGATTCAGGAAGCCATAGCACACCGTCGGCTGGAGGCAATCAGACACATGGGATGGTAATTAATCACTTCCATACAGTCATATATGATATCTCTCTCTCTGTACATAGAATGGCCCCATGCGCTGCTAGGAGCAGGGGCAGGGCCTCCAAGAAATTAACGCCAACAACGCAGTTTCAGCAGGCTACAGCTCAGAGTGAACAAGTCGACCCAGCTCCTGGCTCATTGCATGACAGACATGGTTCTCGAGAGGCAAGCTTTACGTAGTCGGGTATTGGGCTCAGGCAGGTGACGTTGTCTCGCGCAGTCACAAGACAGGGTGCTGTTATTGATAAGCAGAGGGGGGTTCAAGGTGCCTAAGGCATGCATGCAAGTGGTGTGCCGGTTGGTGCGGATCTTCATGTTTCGTGTCGGGGGTCATTCCTCGAGAAAGGCGTGGGTAGACAGATCGAGCCGAGAGTTGGATAAAGTCGATGCGATGTTAGCTGCTGGCTGTAATATGATTGACGGTGCTTGCGGCGATTGTGCCCAAGTTGCGGTGATTTGTGCCATGGTGTGATCGGACAGGGCGATGTCGACATTGCGTTTGAGTTTAAAACGTAGTTATCCATAAAGGGCGTTGGGAGGGAGGAGGCGGCACGGTGTGGGGCAATGGAGCTGCACTGTATATGCAGAAACGGGATTTGTGTGCGGGGTTGAAGAAACGGAACGACGAGTCCTCGCAACAACACATCACCGAGCCTGGGCCACCATTGTGCCACCGCAATCCTTGCTTCGTCTCAATTCCATGTCGATTCAATCCTTTTTCTTGCATGTGGTGAGATTTTGGGAGGCCCGGTTTGGCTGGATGCATGGTGATGATGCCTGGAAGGGCTCAGTCACGCGACGCCAAGCAATGGGCGCAAAGACCAAAACTTACGACAAGACCATGGCAGACAACCCGATTGGAATGACGGCCCCAGCCACCAAGCATCCGGGCGAGCAAGGGGGCGGTGCTAGGCCCATCAAAGGGTTGCCGTTGTTCGGTAGCTCGTCTTTAGCTCATCTTTAGCCCCCGGGGTCAACCATCTTGCCATCTCGGGCATCCTGACTCTGTGGCGACCGAAGGCTCTGTGATGCTGGAGTACGCGGATATCGCTTGGGCTGCTGCGTTGCTTAGTGCTGGTCGATGGACTACAATCCAGCACCGGGTAAGGAAGGGACGATTGATTATCTGATGAATGCTGCACACTGCTGATTCCCTGGGTCAATGTAGGAACGTCGTTGCCTGGCTTCGGCCTCTGCCCCTCCCCGTTTCAGTGTCGCCGTATCTGCAAGGCCTACGGAGTAGTTGATTGTTGGTCCCCGCATGGTGTGACGTGAGTAATAATAATTGCTATCTCTCCGAGTGCGCGAAACTCAAAGGGATGAGGGAAAGGCCCGGTGCGGCTGGTGGGTTGCTTTGCAGGTCGCCGGGGTCGGTGACCATGGATATATATGTATGGTCCCCACGCCTGTTCACCTTTCGCACACTCTCCGGCTGGCCAGGGCTGCCCTTGTACCGTCTTTCTGCACGATCGAGCGTACTGACTATTGATGATTGTTCCCTTTGCGCGAGGCTTATCACCAAAATGAAAGTTGGATCCTACCGCTGTTGAGAAAGTTCCTGATTCCTGGTGTTGTGTTACGTTTCCTGTATAGTAGCAATCGGGCCACTGCCACCCTCTTGCCTCTGCCTCTGCCTTTGCTCCGAAACTGTCAATTGGTTTTGCTTGTTTTCTCAAAGCTTTTCAAAAAGGCTGTTGTGCTGAAAGAAAGGCGCGGGTCTGGTATAGGGACGAGGAACGAGCTTCAGCTGTACCTAACCTTTTATCAGAAAAGTCTCATTTCCTCTTGTGCCTGACAACTCTGTTGAGTCGTCAGCCTCTTCCACTTTTGTTCGATTTCATCGATCCAGATTTTCCCCCGAGGCCGCTATCCCATCTTCCCAAATCTCTTTTTTGTCTGCATATAGGGATTGCAGGCTCGATTCTCTGAAACCAAAAGCTTTCTCTCTCTCTCTCTCTCTCTTTCTCTCTCTCTCTCTACAAAACTCGACTGAGAGGGCTGATCGACGCCTCTTTGGAAGCCTGCAACGACATTCCCAACAGCTTGACTTGGGACTCGCGAGTATTGTGCCCCAAAATGGCACCCGATATTGACACTATTCAGACTCCAGCCCCGGTTGGCGTGGCCAGACGGGATGACGAGAAGCCAAACATTCTTTACATCATGGCTGACCAGCTTGCCGCTCCTCAGCTCAAGATGTATAACCCAGAGTCCCAAATCAAGACGCCCAACTTGGATCGCTTGGCTGCCAGTTCTGTTCAGTTTGATTCTGCCTACTGTCCCTCCCCGTTATGCGCCCCTTCGCGAATGAGCATGGTCACTGGTCTTCTGCCAATGAAGATCGGTGCGTACGACAATGCCTCGCAGATCAGCTCTGAGATTCCCACGTATGCACACTATCTCCGCACCAAGGGCTACCACACCGTCTTGGCAGGTAAGATGCATTTTGTGGGAGACCAGCTGCACGGCTACGAACAGCGTCTCACCAGCGACATTTATCCCGGTGACTTCGGATGGGCCGTCAACTGGGATGAGCCCGACACGCGGCTTGAATGGTACCACAATGCCAGCTCCATTATTCAAGCAGGGCCTTGTGGTCGTAGTAACCAGCTGGATTATGACGAGGAGGTCATGTACCGCAGTGTGCAGTACTTGTGGGATCATGTTCGAGAGGGCCCCGAGAAGCGTCCCTTTGCTTTGACAGTAAGTGGATGCATAATAAGATAATGACGATTTGACTGCTGAAGAGAAGCGATACGATGTAGAGTCGTTCTTCGCTCGAACGCAAAATCACGTACAGGCTCACGGCCGAGAAGGCGTGACTTCAACGCTGAAGGCCAAGGCCAAGGCCAAAATTGAGGTCTGAGCCACCAAAACTTTTGCTAACGGGTTTTCCTCAAACCTCTCTTTGTTGCAGGTATCTTTGACCCATCCTCATGATCCGTACACCATCACAAAGAACTACTGGGATCGCTATGCGGACGTGGAAATTGCGTTGCCCAAGGTCCGGATCGCCAAGGAGGAGTTGGACAGCCATAGCAAGCGATTGATGAAAGTATGCGATCTCTGGGACCAGGACTTCTCTGATGAGCAGATCAAGCGGGCTAAGCGGGCTTATTACGGCTCTGTCAGCTACGTCGATGATTGTGTTGGAAAACTACTGAAGACGCTGGAAGACGCTGGTTTGGCCGAGAACACCATCGTGATTTTCAGCGGTGACCATGGCGATATGCTCGGAGAGCGAGGCCTCTGGTACAAGATGAGCTACTTTGAATCCTCTGTCCGGGTTCCGCTGCTGGTCAACTATCCGAAATGGTTCCAGCCTCACCGCGTCAGTCAGAATGTTTCCACGCTGGACCTGCTTCCCACCATCTGCGACCTCGTCGGCACCAAGCCTGCACCGTACCTACCGATGGACGGCATCAGCATGATGCCTCACCTGCGGAACGCAGAAGGACACGACACGGTGTTCGCAGAGTACACCGGCGAGGGAACCGTACGTCCGATGATGATGATCAAGCGCGGTCCCTGGAAGTACATCACCTGCCCTGCCGACGAACCGCAACTGTATAACCTGGACAAGGATCCCCACGAGCTGGACAACCTGGCGCGCCTCGCCACGGCCACGCCCCAGACTCCCGAAGAGGAGGCCGTCAAGGCCCTGTTTGACAAGTTTGAGGCCGAGGCCAAAGCGAAATGGGACATGGACAGCATCACAGCCCAGGTCTTGCAGTCCCAGCGCAGTCGCCGCGTGGTCTGGGAGGCGCTCAAGGAGGGTACTTTCACCAGCTGGGATTTCGACCCCATCGACGATGGTCGAGTGAAGTAAGTCGGTCGTGCAGGTGAACACATGATGACGCGAGGAAGATTGATGTGCTGACTGTTGTATGCCTGTAGGTACATCCGCTCCACCATTCCTCTGGACGCGTTGGAACGCCGCGCGCGCTTCCCGCCCGTGGATAGCCAGGGTTATGAATCCAAGGCTGTCAAGTCAACTCGCGCTTGAGCGAACGAATGCTGGCAGTATAGCATGGGCTGTAGAAGATGTTTCAAAGATGAACGACATGGCATTGTTTCTGTGAAAATGGTTCAACTCGAGGGGTTAGATGAGTTATGAATGGGTTTCTGTCTACGCAATTGTGTCATGATACGGACGGAGTAGTCATGCAGAAGGCTAGATGAGATCTCGGCTTTGACCAAATGTGAACTGTGCTCGTCAAATTGCGCCTCTTTTTTTTTTTTTTTTTTTTTTTCGTCTACAGATATTTTCTTTCGATCTTCAGAGCACAGGATTTCCTTGCACGGAGTGGGGCAACGGAACCATCACACGAGTGCGGGACCGGAGCGGCAGTGCTCAGACTCCACTGCCACTAATCCTTCCACTACAAAACAAACATATCCATCCGCGCCCTAATTCAAACAGAGTGTCTAGCTAATTGTCCGTTTGTCCGACTGACAAGACACCATGGCGACGCTCGGCCTCGACGACGACGAGCTGAAGTCGGTTGAGCACATGGTCGCGCGACTGGCGCAGCTTTCTAGCAGCATCCAAAGCCTGAAGATGGACATTCTGAAGAGCAATCCGCTTCCTCATCCGTGAGTATTTGCCGCCGTTCTATATTCCCCCGTCAAACAAAAACCAAAGAAAAGAAAGAAAGAAAGAAAGAAGGCCAAAACCACCTCCGATGCAGCAAATCCGCTAACCACACCGGCAACCAAACAGCTCATCGCTCCAGGCCTCGGCGCAAATCCTCCAGCGCAATCTGCAATCCGTTCTCGAAAGCCTCAACGACAACGCCGACCTCTTCACCCGCATGGCGATCCGCCCGTCGACCAACTACCCGGGCCGAACGCAGGAGAACATTTTGACGCAGCTCCTCCGCAAGAAGTTGGAGCCGGACGTCGAGGAGCTGGTGCTGGCGGGGCGCGAGACGGCCCGGCTGGCTACGCACGAGGGCCTGGCCCAGCTGCAGTCTATCTGGACCGAGCTGCGCGAGTGGACGCAGGGCCGCATCGCCGAGTATGTGAGGGCCGAGGCGGGGGATGTGTATACGCGGGAGGAGAGGGACGCGGGCGTCGAGCACGTGCGGACCGGGCTGGCGAGGGCTCTGGACGAGGAGAGCGATGACGAGGAGGAGGACGGCGCTGCTGCTGGCGAGAAGGACGGGCTGGCTCGTGGTCCTGAGCTGGAGACTTTGCTCTGGTTTGCGGCCAGGGGCGACTTTGAGGTGCCGTCGACGGTAGAGTATGAGCGCAAGCTGGGCGTTCGGAAGGGGCTTGAGGGGGTGAATATCCCGCCTGGTTGAGATGGAAGAGGTTAGCTGGCTTCATGAGCCTCTCGGCGACTGTCTGGGGATGGGAGAGGCGTTGCGGGTAGTGCTGTTCTCAGGCGTAGGCGGCGTGCATTTGTTATGATACCCATGTTTTATGCTATCATGTTACGTGCTCTTGCTTTGTGAAGGGTAGTTGGTGATGGTTGTTATGTATACGGGCCCGAGACGTAGCTGTCGTGGTTGTAGGTTGAAATGTTTCTTGTGTGGCTGTTGGTCCCTTGTGGTTGTAGTGAGATGGGTTTTCTTTTTTGATGGGTAAGTGTTTAGGTACCCTGGTGGCTGTAACAAGTAAGATGGATTATTTCTTGATTTACAGGCGTGTAGTCGCCCTGGTGGTTGTATCCAGACTTGTGAGATAGGTTTCATTAAGTTGTAGGCGCGTAGTTGGCCCAAATCTACTACTATCCTATGCTGAGGCAAACGCCCACAGATACGAAACATTGACGAGGGTAATAGAGTGCGAGCATGAGCCTTCCACTTCCTCGCCACTCAGTGCCGCAAGTTCTCGTCCTCTTCATGAGCCTCCCCACTCTCCGGCGGATAAAACACATACATGGGAAACTCCAAAAACACGGTCCTTTTCAGGAAAACCGGCATTTTCTCGTACAGCGCCGGAGGAAAGGGGATCAGAATGCTTGTCCGGTCCAGCCAGCGCTTGTATTTCTGCCAGTTGTTGCCCTTCTCGTAACGAGCCTTGGCCTTTGGCCGCTCGGAAAGAGGCAGGCCTGAGACGAACATAAGCAGGAGGGTGAGGAGGATGGGGCCGAGAATGGTGGCGTAAAGAGCCTTGCGAGCTTGGCCCTGGACGTATCCGTCGGCTGCTGAGGAGACGGCAATCATGTAAATGGCTGGCAAGGAAATCCCGGTTAGTATCGACAACTCGGCTCACCCGAGTCCAAGGGATTTTTTTTGTTTCTCGACCTGCCTAAAATATACAAAAGTCGAGTTGCAAGAGGGCGGACGTACAGAATTGGATGATGATCTCTCCAAAGTAATTCGGGTGTCGCGACACAGCAAAGAAGCCCCCGTCACAAACGGCCGCCTTGTCATTGTTCCTGCGAAAGCGGTACTTTTGCACGTCGCTCACGGTCTCGAGCACGAAGCCGAGGACGAAAAGCACGGTGCCTGCGACGTCGCGGCCTGTGCCGAAGTCATGCTGTGCGTATCGCGTCACGTTGGGCGAGTTGAGGATGGTGACGGGGAGGGAGACGGCCCAGACCCAGAGCATCTGGAAGAGCCAGAAGCCGAGGAAGGGGAAGAAGTGGTCGCGCATGTCGTTGAAGCGGTCGTCGGAGCCGGTGCGCAGGATGCGGAAGAAGAGGAAGCCGGAGAGGCGGACGGCCCAGACGACGAGGAAGATGGAGGCGACTCGTTGGCGGGCATGGTGATGGCCTGAGAGGGCGAGGGTGAGGATGGCCAGGAGGACAAAGTTGCTTCCGCCTGCGAGGTCTGCGAAGAGGATAATTGGGAGGGGGCGCGGTTGATTAGCTTTTTGTTTGGACAAGATGGATGGATTTGTTGGGCTGGGGGGGGCGCACCGGTGAGCTTGTCAAACTTGAGAGTGAAGGCGATGGAGAAGAAGAATAACTGGTAGGCGACGGTGACGAGGGCGGTGATGGCGAGGTAGTAGTCGTCGAGGACGTGCACGGTCATGGTCCGGCGATGAAGCTGCGATTCAGCTTTGAGAGAAATTGGAAGTTGCCCGAGATTTTTCTCGCGAGGGGTTCTTGGAAAGGTCATGGAGCGTGCCAGAGAAGCCGTCACGTCTACTACGGGCCGATTTTCACAGACTCATTTTATTATGCAGCTGAAGATCGTGTCTGACGATCTGAGATCTACGTTCTGTTCGGGAACTGGCATTGCCTAGCGGCTGTGTTTGTGCTGGTACGGAGCTGATTCTAAAGCGACGAGGCCATCCATGACGGGCAGAGCGGGCCGGCACTGGACGATGTCATCATTGACTTTTGCGGGGGATCAGCGCAAGGGCTGGGCGCTAAGGTGAATGGGGGCGGATGGCTGAGGGTTAGGCTGGACTTGAATAGAAAATTTTTGGCAGACTGGAGTTATCACGGTACAGAGTTGTAGTGGTGAACATGGTTGGTGGTGAGCTCTGCTTGCTGTGAGTGGTGAGTGAGTGAGTGGTGAGTGAGTAAATGGTGAGTGAGTAATGATGAGTGAGTGATCAGTAGGTGGGTGAGTGATGAGTGATGAGTGAGTAGTGAGTGAGTGAATAAGTGGTGAGTGAGTGAGTGGTGAGTGAGTGAGTGGTGAGTGAGTAAATGATGAGTGAGTAAATGATAAGTACGTAAGTGGTGAGTGAGTGATCAGTAGGTGGGTGAGTGATGAGTGATGAGTGATGAGTGAGTAGGCAAGTGAGTGGCATTGCAAAACGGTCATGTCCATCAACTATGAGCAATGCGGTACGGTGAGGCAAACTGATGCTAAAAGAGCAATTGCTCCGTAATTACAGTAGACCTGATTTGCCAAGCAGTTTCACAGCGGTGCATTTGCTTGCTTATTGTGCGTCTGGCTGCGTCTGGTGTCGCAGTCCCCACTTCTCAGGTCGCTCTTCCCCAAACGGGCCAAAACAGGAAATGTCTGATCTAACGTCTCAGCGTTCCCCACGCCCGCCCCGCTGACTCAGGCCAGAAACGCCGTCCAGCGCAACATCGCCAACTCCTGAGCCTCCAGCAATGACTTCCCGCATGCCGTCTCGAGCCCCCTTCTCCCGATCCGGGCATATGGCCTTCTCGCTCATGCACCCGAAACTTCAGGGATGGAAGTCAGGATTCACCGCCAAGCCTCCTTCAATGGCCAAGCTAAACGCGAATCGGGCGCTCGTCGCCGGTATCCTTACCGATCTAGCACACGGCCAAGATTTCCAGGGCTGTAGTAATGCATCCTTTGATATTCTTCCCTTAGCTAGAACGGGCTGTGTGTGCGCGCGTGTGTGCCCCTGATTTTGAGATCTCGGAAGCCCTCATCTGGTCCGTCTCGGATGTACGTTCTCATACATGTCTTGATTTTCCTCCTTATACATATTTCTTCCTCCTTCAAACACTAGACTTGGTTTCGTGGACAGGCTTCCTCCTCACTTTACGTTCTCTTTTTCAAACTCGATCAATTGCTGGCAATTATTCTGCTTCTGAAGACCGCGAAAGCTAGTTCCTGAGTGGCTTCGTGGGTTTTGCACAACTTTCTTTGCGTACATCCTCTCAATCTTTTGTTCCCTTTTTCACCTTCTCAGCAGCTGGTCTGTTTCTCTGTCTTGCTCACTCGACTTATCCCTCGGGGGAGAAAGAAACGGGTCGAAATCACTCGGAAAACCGTAGTCAAGGCACTACCAGGAACCTACACAGACCACTTACTTAATCTGCCTAGAATGAGGGTGACCGCCTTATACATTCTTACCATTCCGACTATCGTTCAAGTACGTATGCTTTCATCCACTTCCACTCGGGTCTAAATTGAATTCGATTTTAAGAAAGTGGAAATCTGATTAAAAAAAAACCATTAGGCCGGACCTTGGCATTATCGTGCCCGCAGACAGGGACTGGCAAAACGGCAGCACGGCAGCAATGGTCCCGATGACGTGAACGTTGGTTCCCGTACCGCTCGAGAATTCGCAACGCCCGGCGAAGGCGATGGCCTTGTCCAAGCTGGTGTCCAACTCCAGGCATATTCTGCACCGCTCAGACCAGAATCCGACGCCAACTCCAAGTCAAATGAACACGAGCGGCGCAATCCCCAACAACCTCCCGCTGCAGTGGGACCGACAACTATTGGCTTTGAAGGGTATATAACCATCACTTTCACTTTTCTGGTTCAAGCCTGCTAACGTGGGCAATGTGTAGACTCAGGCTTTCAATTGTGACGGTCACCGCACAAGAAACCGGAGGCGTAAGAGCTCCAGCCACCGTAACAGTCACTCAAGTGGCAAGCCAGACAATCACTGGATCTTGTTCAACCGTAACTGTCCCAGGACCAGCAAACACGGTTACACGGACCATTACACAGACTGCTACAGCTAGTTGTACCGTACGTGTGATTTCATTGAGTATCCCTCAAGCTATACAAGAAGAAAAAAAAACATTAACAATATATTAGACCGGGCTGCCGCAAGTACAACTGCCACAACCATCACCTACCGGCGGGCAGAATCGGGGGAATGGTACTGCGGCGGATAATATTATGATCTTGATTGGCGGGCAAGGTAATGTGCAAGATCTAAAACCAGTATGTACCAAGTGCCCCCTTCCAAAAAATATCGGATATAAGTAGCACCCTGCTCACGAAAATACTATTGCAGTCTCAATTCCTAGGCCGAATTAAGCAATGTTCCATCGCTCCACAAGGTATACAAGGGATCCCGCAGGTCATCTGCGATGGGATAGCCCAGTCGAACTTCGGAGTCATCGTCTCTGCAACCAAACTTACAAGTCGTACGCCAGCGGGCGTGTCGCCAACTCCCAACGCCAATGGAAATGGAGTTGGTGTTTCGACGATTCCCATCCCTGCATCTGACCTTCCTAAAACCACCCGGTCGGTGAACACACCTGCTTCTTCCCCAGCAGTAGGAGGTACTTCACCAACTACCGGAACGGCCACGTCAGCGACTACCAGGGCGACGCCAACCAGCTCCTCTCGAGGCTCTTCTTCGACTGTCTCAAGCACTGCAGCCGTGTCTTCTTCATCTACTGCTGCATCTCCGAGCAGTACCCCTTCGTCCTCGCGTCCTGCAGAATCGCCCGGAGCTGGCGTAACCCCTGGACCTGGCGTTATTGCCCCAGTAAGGCCGGGCGCGAGATTGGCTGGCCACAGCCTGAAAAGCGTCCTGAATCTCGGCAACTTGAACCAGGAGGCCTGACCAACGAGCAGGGCTTAGTAGATGGTGCATGGTCGTTTCATAGTATAATACGTAGAGGGAATTTGATAGTTTCATAATGAGCTGATTCCATCAACGATGGTTTTTCAAAACGTAGACATGTGCACCGCTTGTGAATGAAGCAAGAATGGCTGGCGTAAAGTATAGTGACCGAAAATCAGGAGAGTATACCTATCGCTCTCGGTCTCGGGGTATCATAAGCTCGTTTTATCAGCTTGTCCCCATTCCCGAAATTGTCCTCATCCAGGCATCGAGTCCGATGTACCTTTGTCGTTTTCATGTTTCGTAGCCCGCGCCTTCAGCATCATCTTCTTTGCCCGTCGTTTGCTGAGAGGCTGTCCGTGAGCATCTCCATTCTTCCGTTTCTGGATCCTAGGCACATTCCCACCTCGGTCCGTGTCGGTCCCTGTGCCCTGCGCACCATCTTCCAACTGCCCCTCTGAAGTACCGGTGTGTGGGTTGGTAGCCACCTGGACAACGTTGATGACGCCCCGGAAGCCATTCCGCTTCATGGCCTCATTGACCACGACGCTCCGAGGGATCGAGCCCAGACCATCCAGCCCCTTCTCCTTGGCCAGCCCCCAGACGCTGAGGAGATTGACGACATCAGCCGGGCCGCGCAGGCCCAGCGCCGCCCTAGCCTCGCTGCTGAGCAGGATGCCCCGGCCGCGCGTGACGCGCACCAGGCTCGTGGCATTGGAGATGAAGTTGGCGCGGCCCCGGGCGTCGGCGTTGAGGAGCTGGGCGTAGCATATCTCGAAGCGGACGCCGCGGGCGACGGCGGCCATGCAGGGCTTCGGGCGGAAGTAGAAGGGGAAGTGTGTCGTCAGGTCGAGCGATATGATGGGCATGTCGAGCGTGAGGCAGGCGTTCTGGAAGGCCTTCTCGGTCAGCGGGCGGATGGCGAGGAGGTCGTACGCGCCCGCGAGCGACCCGAGGCGGTAGTTGGAGGCCGCGGTGTCGGATAGAGGCAGGGTTGCGCGCCGGAGCACGGTGGGAAGCCTCCGCGCGGGCGAGGATTCTGGGATCGGGGGGAACGGCGCCGTCGAGTTCGCCGGGAAGGGGAGCTCGAGCGTGTGGCTGAGGGCCACGGTTGCGTAGCCCAGCGACGAGGCGAGCGATAGGGTCTGGAGGAGGCGCTCGGGCGGCGTGGAGGGAGACCACGCGATGTTGAGGTCGTACATGGCCTGGCAGAGGATATTCAAGCGCAGGTGGGTTGATGGGCTAGCTGGGCGAAGCCAAAAGTCTAGGCTCGTGATATCGCGGAGGAGAGAAAATTAAGAAGTGAAGTGGTTGATGGTCACCGCCTGCGGAATTAGTCCAGAAGACGGCTCCTCCTCCACCTGGGTACTTGCGGTACTTGTACACAGCTACAATAAATAGCTGGCTCTAAAACATAGGCTAGTGCTAAATAGGTAGCTGTACAGACTACTGCATGTGTTACGGCCCAACCAGCGGCCCGGCAGAACATCGGTCCGAAGAAGACCGATTAACCAATTACATCGCTGCTCACTACTCCACTAGTAAGCAGAAGAGGCAATTACTACTTAATAGAAGTAAGCAACATTATTAATTACTACTATTATTAGTAAGTACTTAACTATAAAAAACCTTATTCTTTAAAACTATTCTTTTAGTTAGTTTTTAATAGAATTCTTAGTTATAATTATAATTATAACTTAGTATTACTTTACTTAGCTTAAACTACTTTATAGTTTTATTTATATAAACTAACCTTAACTATTATATATTAAAGACTTTTATTTAGAACTATACTATATTACTTTAAGTAATAACTTAATATTATTAAAATAGCCCCTTAGAATCTTACTAATATACTAGCTAATAAGAATAATTAAGTAATAGTAAATAAAATTATAGCTTTTTAATAGCTAGTTATTACTTTTTAATAGTAAAACTAATAACTAAAAGACTTTAATAAAATTATTAAGTCT